>VZTD01000497.1:208595-344394 GCA_013397725.1 Rhagologus leucostigma
AGGAATGCCAAAATAGGAAAGCCAGCCCTGGCTCATCTTTCATGCACAGAGAACCTGAGGTCACTTACCTGCCAAATCCATAAGGAAACCCATCTGTTGTTCCCTCCAGAGTGCAAAGCCACTGACTTTGCTTGGTCTCTGCCCGACAGCCACCCAGAAGGATCCAGAGCAAGTTGCAGAGGCTCAATAAAATAGATGTTGTGCCTCACTCTGAAATAGATATGGCAAGATGAGCTGGCGAGGAAGAAAGAGCCAATTTGTCTCCGGCCCCTGTAAACTCCCAGACTGTGTTCTCAGTAATACGATCAGATTTGGGGCTAGATGATCAGATCTGGCAGTTCTAATAGAGTCCATCTGCCAGCACTGTAATTGTAAACACAACCAACATCTGAATATAATAATAATAATGATCAAAAGTAATGTTACCATGGCCCACACCCACTGGGACATCTCATTTTTGCTTTGGCTTTAGGATAAAGGATGATGAGGATGTTTGGACCAACAGCTTCATTTCAGCCAGTGTTCCTGATAAGTCTGTCACCACATTTGTCTCTGGAAAATATTAAGCATAACATAGGGCTCATTCCTAGATGATATACAAGCAGCTTGTTTTTCTCATTTCATCACAAATCTTATTTATATATACATTGCAAATAGATTGATACCACACACAGAGCACATCCATAGAGCCTGATTTTCCAATGTTATACTAGGTTTATGGTCTTGTAATTCCATAGACTTAAATGAGTTTTACCAGAATAAAGCTGGTTCCTAAATAGAAAGGATGTATTATGGACTTGCACATGTTACTTATGCATCCAACCAGAAATGTTAGTACAGGCAGGCACCTGGCACAGATGAAATAGTTAAATTTGCCTCCTACTCCCTGCCACAAGACTCTGATTTCAGTTGCTTGCAACTGTCAAACATTTGGTGTTCAGGCAGAAATTTCCCCTCTAATATGCTTGCCTCAGGCTAAATATTTTTCAGAGAGTTCCAGCAAAATTAGTCCAGCCATTTGAGGATGAATTTAGGGAAAACCACAGTGTTTCACTAGTACTAAGAAAGGGTCTGCCTGCCTTATTTAGAAGTTCTGAAGGTTTGAAGCAAGGCTTTCAGACACAGAAAGGAAGCAGTGTGCTGTATCCCAGGAGTGGATGCTGGGAGTGCTGCTGCCTTGGAAATCTGTCCTCAATCCAAAGGAGACATGCCCAAACCCAGCAGTTCACATTCAGCTGTTTCTGTGCACCAGGCCCTCAGTTGCCCAGGTGTGGAGAGGAGATCTCTGTGCTCACACAAGGCATCATCACACAGCAAACCCTCAGTGGGTGTTTACAGCACCATTTCCAAGGAGTGATCAATGCTGAAAGTGTCCTGGGACACAAGCACTTCGTGTTTGCTCTGCAGGCTGCAGGGAACAGAGGCTGCTGAGTTCAGAAGGCCAGAGCTGGCAGCTGGGCAGCATGGACAACCAGCAGACTTTGGAGAAGGACAGAAGAGGGGAGTGAGAAAATTGCCCTCAGTTAAGGTTGTGGGTTTTTTGTTTGGTTGGGGTTTTTTTAGTTTGGTTTGGGGTTTGTTGTTCTGGTTTTTTTTATACACAACTACTAGCAATGCCCTGGTGAGCATGAAAAAATCCCTTCTATTGTCTTTGCTTAGGCAGAGCTACACTAATTTCAGCTGCTCATCTCTAAGGAAATACAGAAAATACTGCAGAATTATGTACTTGGTACATGAGCAATCTTTAGACAACAGAGAAACAGTAAAATTTAGGCTGGATCAGGCCTCTCGAGTTAAAAGGTCTAACAGCCCACCACCAATTTAGAACAGGACCAAGGACCAAGCAGGAATTTCAGTAATTCTCTGCTGCTGGGGATCACTGTGGCGTAAGACAAACCAGCAGCATGCACAGATGGCACCTCTCGGTGACAGCACCTAGATAGTGCAGGTAGAGGGAAGGACCTCCTCCACAAGAAAGAGAGTGTGGCAGGAGCTGAGACAGGAGGGATGGCTGTGAATCCTCTCTTTCACAGCAACTGGAATCAAAGCTCAGGTTCTCCAGAAGAGCTCTGGAGAACTGATCTGAAGAAATCCCTAGCAAAGGTGACCCACCTTCTTCTATCAGTTGGCCACAAAGACCAGCAGTTCCCAAACCTTGCAGCCCAGTGGTTCACAGTAAACCCACAGCACACCCTCTGTTCTTCAAACAGGCTATTCCACCTTTAACTTATATTTAATTTGATGTTTAACACATCTCTTGCAGATGAGCTGCTGACCGCTCACTACAGCCACTGACAGACGTGGGCTGCAGACCACCCCACCAGAGAAAACAACTTTTCAGTGCTCTGGCTGTACACTCTTAACTCAAGTGGAGGTCTCTGCTAGATAGTCTAAATAGCTCAGCCATTTTGCTGGCCCCTGTGAGGGTACATATGGTTCCATATGCTGGGAAAGCTGGGTTTTTTCAATTTTTTCCTAAAACTAAGTGTACGAATTTATACACAAACCAATGTTAAAAAAATATTAAGGTTGCAGAATCAAGCAGTTAAAAGTCAGGAACTGGCTGACAATGTCTTGGTCACACAAAAGAGAGATCTAAATAAATGTGTTTTGATAGCCAAAAAGTGCTCTCTGGAAGACAGGCTAGATAAATAGAAATAAAAGAATGAGGCAGCTTTGTTTGAGAACAGCTTCTTAAATCATGATCATCTTTCCAGACCACTTCCTTCTCTCCTCCCTAAACTTCTGCCAAGTTGCATCTAGGTTTAACATGAAAATTTCACAAAAGGTTAATCTTAGCACTTGAGAAGTAAGCAAAGTTTGAGCTTCAGAGGTGTTTTTCTTAGATCATTTTGAAGAGTTTTAATGGTGTAAATTGAGCACCTTAAATTTACCACACTGAAAAGCTGCAGCACTACATCATTCTTCCTGAAATTTTTCTTCCTCTGTAAAGATGACATAAATCCCTGTGGTGGGTCTGCTACAGTGTTGGACTTTATCAAGGTGAAATCTGATTTCAGCAGAAGGAGGAAAAACGGTTCCAGAAGGAATGTGTTTAGGGTTCTGCAAACAACCCCGTGTCCCACTTCTGCCCCCTCTCCTCTGTCATCAGACACACCCCAAATAAGCAGGAGATACCTCTAGAGGCACTGCTGAGAACCCATCAGAGCCCAGCCTACAGGAGACACCAGTCAAAAGGCTTTGAATACTGGGCAATACATGGGAGGTTAAAAAAAAATAAAACCCCCCAAAAACCCAACTCCAAGTGCTCCCTCTCCCAAAAAAGTTTTAAAATGTGGTAAAACAAAAAAAGAATTGATATGAAATCAAAACAAATTCAAACCTTTTTCCCTGAGAAGAACTCCTACAAGCCCTGCAGCAGCCTGTCTCCAACAGGCTTCACAGAGGCTGATCTGCAGGTCAGGACAGGCCACTGAAGCAAGCAGCCTTGAAATATGGTGACACTGCTCACGCAGATCCTCTTGGGAGGGTGATCAGGATTTCCAAATCCCAACCTGGCTGGAAACTTGTAGAGGAAATGTGTAGAGGAGCAGCACAAGCTGCCGAAGGCTAAAACTAAAAGGACCAAACTGTAGGACAGCCATAGCTTGAGGCAGGGGTAGGAGTAGAAAGGAGAGGGTGATGAGTAAACAAAGGCCCATTTAAAATGGAAACAAGTCTCCGTCCTACCTGTCAAGTTCTGTCTTTCACCAATATATGTTGTGTTTTTTTTTCCTCAGGAGCATTTTCACTAGACCCCCAAAACTGCAGACATCAGTGTAGGCAAGATGATAGCTCTGGAGAAGGGCCAGCAGAGTTCAAAGCCCCTAGTTGGAAACCTAAGCAACACTGACAAGCATTGAGGGAAAATTTATGAGGTCCTGATTGCTAAAAGCATATGTTTGGGATCTAAAAAAGTAACAATTATGCCACCCACGCTGCTTATTCTTTTCTTGTCTGAGGAGTTTTGGGCTAACATGTTTAAATGTAAAACAACCTGAACACATTTTAGATAGGATTTATGGCATTCCCAGACTGACATTTAGTATCGTGGCTTGCAGTTGAGCATACTATTCAACAAGCCACCTGCCTCTATAAATGCCACTATTTGGGCTCAAACTTGGTTTTCATGTAACTCAAAGCAACTCCAGTTCTTTCAGTACCTGCCTGTTTATAGGGATGTTTCATGGAGTACAGCACTGAAAAAGACAATTTGTAGAAAATAAAGGTTAAAGTCTTGTGTGATTTATCTTGTTTGAAAGCAGTGGAAAGGGGCATGTGAAACCTGCATCTCAGTAAAGATGCAGGACTGCCCCCCGAATTAATTGGTGCTGGCTTGTGCAACCAGCAACCCTGTGAGGAACACAGGGAAAAACCCACTCATAGTGAAGAGCAATGGATCACCGGGTGGGGCGACAGGTGGCCTTAGCTTTTCATACCTGGAGATTCCTGAGCCTTTCACAAAACACCAGGGGTGCCCAACGGGGCTCTGTCTGGCTGCACGGATTCTTCTGCAGAGTAAGTCCTGCAGAAAAGCAGCCACCCAGCCACATCCATGGGAGCAAGCAGTGAACTAAGGAAGGCAGAGGCATGTCGGGACTGCAGTGTGCTGGAGTGTTCAGATTGCACAATCCCTGCACACCACACCACAGTCCCCAAAACTATCTCTTGAGTGCCTCTATGCTCCTCAGGAGAAATGAAGGCAGTACTTGAAGACAAACTTCTGCCCAACGGCAGCTGCAGCAGCAATGGCTCCAGCACTGCTTGTACAAAGCACCTTTGATTCTGGCTACATGCTCAAGCAGCTTTATTGGAATCATGGAATAATTTAAGACTGAAAGGAAACGCTGCAGGTCATCTAGGCCATGCAGGTCATCTAGAGCATGTCCTGCTCCAAGCAGGGCCAAATACATTAGGTAGGTCTTGCCCTTGTTCATTAGGATGAACACACCGCCACAGCTAATCTGTTGCCTCTAAAGATCACAGAGACATTACCTAGATGTGTTCTCCAAAACCAGAACATTTGCCACGCAGCCTTAGGGTGGGAATTCTGTTGGGCAGCAGAAGCCATTGGCAAATTTACTGCATAACTCTGTATCACAGTGAAGCACAGAGAGAGCTCTCCATCAAACTCTCATTCCTTTGATAATGCAAAATTGGCAATTTCCTGCTTTGCAGGGAAGAAAAAGCACATAAGATGTTTCCCTGGGGTCTAGTCACACCAGAGACCAGTGAAATTACGTGGTGAATAGCTTTGGAAAAGGAGTGATATGTTGAGACCACTCACAGAGCAACTGAGGGTGCTCCATGTCTCTCTCTAAAATCTCCATATGAATAATCAGGTCAGAAAACTAGTATTTCATAACAGAGACATAACAGACATTGCTCTGCTTTAACAAAGCTCTCTTCCACTTGACAGAATATGCTTGCCAGACAATCATATCTTACATTTAAACATTTTGGTGTCTGAAGGTATCAGTTATCTTCCTGCAACCACCATCAACAAGGCTTTGAATACTGCAAAGAAGAGGGAAACTAAACCTGTGCCTATCACCTCATGCAGTCAAACCTAGTAAAAAATTTAGCCTTTTGGGAATGACAAATTGGTGACATACAGAATGAAAATCATCTTGATGGCTAGCTGAGATCTGCCTGACCTGATCTTCCTAACATGATCACTATTTAAAAAAAAATTAAAATCCTGTGTACATCATTCTTGACAATCGTGAGATGAAAAATTATACATTAGGCATCCTCGGGCACAACTTCTAATGGGAAACACAGGTTTGTAAATGGTTGTACTCCACTCTTGGAGCTTTTCCTCTACGGTTGACTCTCCCTATGCAGAGCAGAGTCCTGAAGGCAAATTGGCACATCAATTGCTGAAATCAGTTCTTGCTTGACACAGGCAAGATGAGTAGCCTCCTTTGTGCAGCCATTACTTGAACATGTGGGAAAAGTGAAGCAGAGATTTCTAGAATCACATGAAATCTAATATATAACACAAAAATGTCCCATGCTAACAATACTCCTGAGGACAAGCCCTTATGTTGAAAGTAAGACTGTTGTAGATGAAACATCACCTCCTTCATGCAAGTGTAAGGAACAAAACATATAGAAATAAAGCTATTATATATCAAAGGCTGCAAATCAACATTGTGACTCTTACAGCCAAGGCTTTGCCATTCTGAATAAAGGCATTCTGTCATTCCCTGAATTAAATTGAAACAGGACCCAATGCAAGATAAACATAGGAACAGAAGGAAAAAGTGTCCTAGACTACTAACAAAGGCTTTTCAGGAAGCTAGCAAAAGGGATGATGGACAGAAGTTACAGCATCAGAAAGCATGTGTTTAGAGATCTAGGCTCTCCCTTCACATACTCCTTCCTTGGATGCTCACTTGGCCTAGGGAATCGAGGTGATGGTGGGTGTTGAAATTGTCAGCCTGACTGCCATACATACTCTGTCAGAAGAAATCCAAGAACACATTCAAGTGAAAAATAAATCTATCTTATTCTAAAAAGGTTAAATATCTATATGTCAGTCACCTATAGAATGGTACAGCTGAGCCCAACATGGAGCAAAACACCATGACACAAGTACGTAATAAAACCCACAGAACTGTCTTTTGCTATCAGCTTTCCTAGAAACTGCTGGACTCAAAGCAGTACTTCAACACCGCCAGAGATATTGCACCAATTTAAATAATCACACCTCACAAAGAGCTTTTAGTACTACAAAACTTTGAACCATAAACCAATTCAACTTGTTAACTAAATAATAACGGAGACTCTTCCTTTCGGTGTCACTCCTGACTGTCTCTCTCCTGCTTTCTGGCTCCTGTAGCAAGTCAAGGCACATGGTGAAAAAAGTATTTCAAGCCAGTGGGTGGCACTCAGTACTATATGCTGGATGTGTTGCTGGTAATTTGAATATATCAGATATTTTTAGGTACTGTAAGCAGTTCTAGGCAATCAAGTATTGTAATGAAGAGCATACAGAAGCTCAGCTACATCAGTTCAGTCAGGATTTTAAGGATTCAGGTTTTGCAGCTCTGTCGTTGATGTACTGGGATGGTACGAGAGGAGTTTCTCCTTGCTTTGGTGTAGCCATTTTCAGAAGAATCATCTTCCTGAGAACTCCCCACTGTGCTCAGCTTAGCAGACAGTTATTTCCGTAATAGCAGCTTTCTGCGAGGAAATAGGAAACGTGGCTCTAGGTGGAGATATTCAGAGCTACCTGCCATGGTGAAAATCCCTGGGTTGCAGCAGGCCACACCATTTGCGAAATGACACAGAGATGTTACAGGCAGGAAGATTATAGAGCAGCCCATCTTTATAAGACGAGGCAGGAAGCCAACCAAGGCAGCCCCGGCGCGGCGCGCTCAGCACCGCGGACAGCGGCGCGGCCGCTCCCGCCCTGCCCACGCGTGTCCGGCACTCACCTTCCCTGTCCCTCCGTCCCTCCCTGCCACACAGCCGGCTGGATGGCTGACACACCGCCGCAGCCCAGGGCAGGCTTTCCACACTGCCCCCACGCGTGTGCCTCGCCTGGACCCGCACGCGGCAGGCTTCGGCTTTGTGGTGGAGATCTCGGTTTGGTACCAGAGGGAAAGCGTTTCCCCCACAAGTGACAGCAAGGATCTAGGAGTTACAGATATGTTCTAAACTGGAGAAAGCACAGGCTCCGTAGCTATATTAATAGCTTTCCAATTTCTCCCTAGACTTGCCTACACCTGTGTAGCCCCTCTTCCTCAATGCCGCATTGTTATCTAGACCCTCCCACAACCTGGTCTCTCCTATCTGGCTTTTCAGTACATCCACAGAGAGACAATACATTGTACAAATAAACATTATACTAATATTATATATATATATATATTCAGTACATATCTGCACCTCTCATGGAGGGATCACTGGAAAGAAGTGAAGTCTGATAGCAAAACTAGAGACTGGGCGACACAGTTGTGCTGCCTGTGCATCTCTATGCTACGTTTTGAGCAGTTTCAGGGGCAGGAATGTGCGTACGCTTTCCTTGACAGTAACACAAAGTAAATGCCTGCAAGTGCCTTTCACAGCCCTCAAAAGCTGGTATTTCCCTGCCTAGCCTTTTCTCCTTCACCAATATGCTTTGTCTTCTTGGAAAAGAACATGGGGGTCACAACCCATCTCCTTGACACCTCCAGAGGTCCCTCCATTCATCTGGTTCTCCCATGCTTAGATCTTTTGTCAGAGAAATTCTTCTTTTCTCTTGTGAATAATAAGCCACCTGCTTCTCTCAGCAAGCAGAACGTACCAGACACCTGCTGACACTTGGCAGTCCAAACAGCCACTGGTTTCTCATGTGGGTTCTCCCTTTACATCTTCCCTTCCCCCATAGCTCTGTAGTTTGTGATGCCACAGAACTCTACAGTTCATGCTTCAGCTTTTGGCCTGCTCTGAGCAAGTGACTACCCTTGTGATTGAAGCCAACGCTCCTTGAAGCAAGCTGTAGTTTCCAGAGTTAGAAACTGCATGGCAGTGGGACTCATGCCTAATGCTTATTGCTTTTCCTGCTCATTTCCTTTCAAATGCAAAGGCTAATTATCCTCTGCTTGAAGCAGAGCCACTTCATTCAAGATTATTGCCATTATCACATTTTGAACAAGTCAAGCACCTGCCCTCCTAATGATCTCTGCCCACACAGGCCAACCAAGCTATTCTGCTACCCTCGAATTCCCCCTGCCTATCCTATAGAAAGAGCAGAAGGACTGGCTGGATAAAATTCTGAGCCATCTTCTCTGATCTCCGAGCTGACTGTGCTTTGGGCAGCAGGTTGACTAGGAACCTCCTAAGCTCCCTTCCAACCTGAACTAAGTTCTGGTTCTAAGTCTTCAAGGAGGGATAGTAATAGAAACTGATAGAAAATTCAGCTCTGTAACATACTCCTTCAAGGGCTATGTTTCCTTTCTTTAGGGATTTTCCCTAATTCTAAAAGACAGATCTGGACACCACCTGCCCAGGGGCTCAACACCTTCAGTAACTCAGAATCAGAACCTTACATACCTTTAGGTGCTTCTGTTGCGCAGATTTCCAAGCTCTTCCTGCCAATGGCCTTTTTTCAAGGTCCTACAACTTTGGTGTTCATAGATTATCTTTCAGAGTGCTGATGAAGTGCTGACTTGAATGCCCCCCAAGTTTCCTGAATGCTGTAGTATCATTTACTTGGGTTAGAGAATACACAGTAAAAAGCAAAATTAAAAAGCACCACAAAGTTGTGATAAATGGTGCAATTAAGGCCACATAACACACACTAAATCAGAAGAAGAGCTACAGCTCAGCTCCTGGGCAAGGAAAGGTTATAATTTACCATGGCAAGACAAAGCATATGCATCAAATTAGTCATGTTTCAGAATCTCTCTTATGCACAAACATCAGCAAAACTGACTATCCACTTGCACACAATCAGCAAACAAGAAGTGGAGACTTTTCTTCTCTAATTACTGTAGGTTATAATCCTTCTGAGTGTTTCTCTTTCCCCTCAAAATAAACCCACTGGGGTGCACTTACTTTAGCAGAACTCCCCACCCAACATGGATGGTTCACTTCCCTGAGATTGCTTTATGAGAAGGAAGCAGGCTTTGCCATAGGATGACTTTGAGCATCTGATGCCTTAGGAGCACAACTCTGGCTATCCCTCACCCTCCTACAAAAACCTACCAAGATAAGCCTCCTAATCTCAATTAGGTGCCTAAAATCAGGTAGTGTGCTTGCTTTTTTCCGTATCTACCCATTAGCATTCCATATCCTACTGCTCATCTGTCTATCTTCAAAGGTCCACAGCTGCTGATATTTGCCCTCTATTTTTTCTTCAACCAAAAGGGGGATATTTTTTTAAAAGTAAGAAAATGTTATTGTACAAAGTTATGTTGTGAAACAGAAACCAGAGAAGGATGAAATGTTTCCCCGTGCTTTAACATAGCTTCAAAAATTCTTTAGATTATGAACTGTTAGTGTACTGTTAGGCAATCTCGGGCAGCTGAATAAATCTTGGACTCAGGTGTCCCATAACACAAGTGACCTTGGATGAAAGCCACAAAAATGGCAACAAAATAAACTAGCACACATCCTTCGACATTAAGTAGCTGGTGCTATATTTTCCTGCACCAGTACTGTCATAAAGTAAAATCCAGAGTTAAAAGTTAACTACAGCTCCATACCCAAATAAAAAGTAGAAGCAAATTAAATCTTCCTCCACCAAAAACTGGAACAGAGCAAAAATATGAAGATATAAACAAAGTATTTACAGTTTATAAACAAAGCAATACTCTCCTTTTCTTGTCATAGTTAATCCTGGATGTGTTTGCCTCATGTTTTCTGTATCTTCCCCAACCTGCAGTAGAGTTACAGAATTTCATCATACAGGGATTTGGGTCTTGATTCAGTAATTCGGCCCTGAAATGCTGAAAAAAAATTTGCTTGAAATCTATTTCAAAACATTTCACACAAAACTGTATCTAAAGAAAGAAACAGAACAGTAAGAGAATCTCATGATCCATGCTTTGTGGGAACATCTATCGACAGAAAAATCTAGCACCACCCCACAGTTCTTCCTAATTCAGCATATCACAGCCCCAAATGCCCAAGAGGTGCACGTGTGAGAGGAAGACAGAAGAATCCAGAATCACAATTAAATGAGAAGATCTCTGTGTTTACAAAAAGCAGAAGCTGAAGATCTAAGACAAGATCCTGATGCCCTGGAAGATCACTGCATTGTGAAGCTGCAGAACAGACAGCAAAGGGAGAGGGTAACAAAGCCTAATCAGAGCAGAGACAAACACAAACACTCCTGCGACAGGCAGCCAGGCATGATTTGCAACCACAAACAGCTGCTATTTCAGCCACAGAGTGGCAGTGGTTTGTGTATTTTATTAGAAGAATATCAATCACCAATAGAAAATCCCATTAAACAAAAAATCAAATGAGCTTTCCTAAGACTTAGGAAAAAGCAACCACAATAACTGAGGCAGCCTGAGACTGTGCAGAACTCTTCTTATTGACAGAACAACCTTTGGCAGCCAGGAAAGTTCCTTTACAGCCTCCAGTATGGTGGCTCAGACAGCCCCGGGTTCGAAAGTACTTACAGATCAGAGGAGCACAATGGGAAAGTATTTGCAGCCTCTGTACCTCAGTCCTACCTTCATGTAATCAGTAAACCTTTTGACTAACAATGCATTTGGGTAAATATTCTGTAACTGAACACGTGGAGTAGTCACTCTTCTTTGCAGGGATTTCCATGCTTGCTGTTCAGTGAAATTAATGTTTAGGGTATTTCTTGTGCATGGATTCTCTCTTGGCCAGGCTGCCTTTTTGTTTTCCTTCCATCACAATGGTGCAGACAGATCCTGTCAGTTTTTCTTCAAAACAGTAATAGAAATTGAGCTAATCACGCTGTTCACCCTAACTGAGTTGATTCTTGTTTGGCAGAATTATGATCCTTGTCACACTGAGGAACTAGACTCCATGTCTCTGTTTAATCTCACCTCATGCTGACACATTTCTGAGTGGTCTATACATAGCAAAGAACGGTGATTACTGGTTCAGTTCAGTGCACAGTCAGATGCACTGCAGTGTTCTCCAATTACTCTCGTTGTGGTTTTGTTCAACCCCCTGCGTGCTCCAGGAAGATCCTTACGGCAGGAGGAACATGGGACACAGGGTGTGCTCTCCCTGTGAGGACACAGCTCTTGCAGAGCACAGCCACAACTGCTGCTGAGGCCCAAGTGCCAGCCCCATGGCTGTGCTCAAATCTCTACACAGAGGTGCAGACATTTGGCCCCATTCCCACACTTTGCACAACAACCTCTTAGGGCAGGCAGGTGCAAGGCAAGGTATGTTGTGTAAAAAGGACAGTATGGAGTATTTATATTTAATAGAAACTGCTTAAGGCACCCTTATTTATTGCAGTTGCACATTCTGCTCTACAAGGTGCTGAGAGATAGAAGGCCAATATATTTAATAAAAAAGAAAAAAATCCATTATTCATATACCAATATGACCTTTCCATACTCTGTATTTTGCTCAGAATCTCATTTATGTGACTATGGAGAGTTTTCCTGATGTGCACACAATACCATGTAGCTTGAGCTCTGCCAGAAAAAAAAATTCAGCAGGAAACTGCATGAGGTTGGTTAAAGTCTCAGTAATTTAATCAAATGGGTAATTAAATTATTTAAATTATTCATTTAACATACCTGGCAACAAGAGAAAGCCAACACTGATCCTATTTCACCCTTGCAGGGGACCAAATGAAACAAATTTCCATTTTAAGAGACTGGGAATTAGAATTCAGGTTAAGAATGTGATTCTAGTTAAAAAAAGATCAACACTCTCAGAAGGCAGGAGGCAGCATAGGAGCCAAATATTTACTTTGGTAACAAATACACTCTTCAGAGCCTGTTAGAAGTGGCAGTCAAAACCTACAACTTCACAACCAATCCAGGATGTTTGTTAATACCTGCAGAGGGGCTTCTCAACCTGTACCCTCACACATGGCACAGGTGATACCGCCAGTCATCTGGAGTTCTGCTTCCAATCCATCAGGTTCACTCCAAAACCTCAAGGGGAATTAGCAATTGGGATGTCATTCATCATCTCGCTGAGAACCGCTTTTTTCTCCACAAGAGCTTGTCATACCAAACAACCCACACAAAATACAATTAAACAATGTCACTGCTAGACAGATCAAAATTGTACTTCAAGAGTGGAACTTGCTGTTGTTGAGCAATTTCATAAATTGAGTATGTTCTGGCAGAGCTTCACTGGAAGGCATTAGCAGTGATCCAAACACCAGGACCTAGCAAATTGCATGGGTAAAATCCTAGCTCCATTAGAGCCAATAGCAAAACTCCCAGGCACTTATACAGAGCTAGAATTTTAATTTCTCATGCCAGCTGCAACACATTCCTATAGCTTTGGGCTAATAAACTACACTAATTCAGCCTCCCTAGTTAAAAAACGTGGACCAATAACCACTGCTTTTGGAGAGACAGACTGTGGAGGATACACAGAAGTGGCCCATACAGTAAAGGGCAAGCATCATCAATCAATGCAATTTAGCAAACAGGCTACTTCAGCAACTCACCATTAGAGAAATACTCCACTGATACAAATACCAGGCTTGCAGTTCCAGCTGGATTCATTTCTTGTCCTGTGGAGGCCTGGTAAAAGTATCTTCTTTATGAATTCCATGCACAGAAGACAGGCCCAAGCTCTGGTGCAGATGACTATCTTCACTAGTTTGATATTTTGAGAATTGTGTTCAGGTGTTCTGCCTCAAACATCAGTTACGTCCTTTCACAGCCAATGTGTGTTAAGTGAACAGTTGCCTTCATGAGTCAGAGATTAACAAACACACTGCTACACAAATGCACATAGTAACTGGATAACACACACATTTGTTTAAAATTAATTCTCAGGTGTTCTTGCAAAAAAGTTTTATGGCTGTATGAAAAGCAGCTATAAAACGAGATTTGGCTCCTTGGTAGGTAGCATGTTACATTTTTTTAAGAAATATTATTCTTCCCATATAAATGCACAACAGATGTAACATTCAACCTAAGCAATAAGATTTATTACTGTTTTTAAAGCAAATTCAGCACAGCTTAAGAGAACACTGTAGAGAATTCTTTAAGCTAGGAAGAGGTTCTTCTTGTCATCAATGCATGCTTTGCATTTGTCAATTCTTGCCCTCAAAGCCAACTCACAGTTTAGTATTTCGGGCTTTTTACAAAGGTGATGATCCTGCAATTCAATCTGCTAATGTAGCACATAGCAGGCTCCCTCCAGTCACAGCAGTCATGGGCTCATCTCTTTGCTTTTAATATCAAAAGAAATGTGCATGGTCTCTTTGGTCTCTTTTTGAGCCCCCAAAACATTTCATGTGATTTATGTTAGGCGTTATTCCAACAGCATATGCAATCAAAAGCAAGTGTCACACATTGTTTGGCAATGAAAAATAAACATTACAGCTGTGATCAAAGAACGTGTCTTGCTTATATTGTCTTACATTAATTTCTTTACCTCATGCACTTTTGTATAAATATTTATTGTTTTCTATTTTCTTCAGAGGCCATAGTTCTGTTTTCTAAAAATAACCTGCTTATGCATAGTCTTCTCTTTTCAAAGCACTGTTCTTCCTTTTGTTAAGTTCATTTCCAAGATCTCTGTGCATGAAAAGCAGTGAAAGATGGGTACGTGCAACTTCACTAACAAATGCATTGAAAATTCCCAAAAATGAGGAACAATTCTTGGATAAACACCTTCAATGGTAAACAGTTCCATGAAAAATGAACAGGCCTCTAAGTTATGCAGTAATTTTGCATTTTCTATAAGGGCACGAAACATGAAAATTAAAACATACCTGAGAATAATATTAAAATCTCATTTCAAGAAAATTCTTGTTGCTCAACAGCTTTAACTATCAAGTACTTTTACAGTTTTTGCATTTCATTTCATGTAACATAATCCAGATGGTCCAGCAGGCAGGCCCTGACCGACACTCTCTCAGGTGAATCCTGCAGCTGACACTGTTGTATTCACATTGGAGAAACTCATGTATCTGAAAGCTCACCTCCCATTCCACCATGAACAGAGCCAAGCACTTAAATTGTGAATATCTATACAGCCTACAAAGAGAATTCTAGCATTAATGTACCACTTGCACCTCATTTTTCTGTTATGAACAACCTGTACTTAAAATCATTTTCTGATCTCAAGTTCAAAGCATCGCACAAAATTTGGGGCCTGCCCAAGCACATTCTCTTCCCAAAGGAAGGCATGGGACAAAGATCTAGGCAACACTGGGAATGCTGCAGATCTCACATCATATCAAGTGCATCACCTCAATTTAGAGGGATCTGCTTTCACATTGTTTTCCCAATTCATCACAACTACATATGCCTGCAGATTCTCTCTAAATTGGTGTTCCCCAAAACTCTTCTAGTCCGAGAGTAGTTCATCTGCCAGCTCCCTAGACAAGGAGCCTTTCAGTAGCCCTTTAGGAGGTATGCTGATAATCTTTAAGAAAGATTCTAATCCCACTGAGTGTCTCGTGTTGGTGATTGCATATCAGCCAGGACAAGCAGTTTCCAGACTTTTTAAAGGGATGCATCTGATTTCTGCCAGAGAAAAATCACATTAAGTCTTCACCTCTCATTAATGGCTGTCAGAGTCAGGGTACTGACATCCATACAGATGATGCATATTGTATTTGAAGAGTATCTGAGTGTATTTGCAGTGAATATAGGAATAAGATCCACAGGCCAGGAAAGTTTCTGCCTGTCTAGTGCCCAAGCATTGCTTTAATTTTCTTTCATTTTACACTGGTTTTCCCTGATTGGTTTTACAAAAGTAGTAGCAGTGGAAGAGGTGTTCAAAGCACCAAGCAGCTTGGCCTGTTCATACATCCTCTTTACAATACGGTTTTATGCTGAGACTTCCTGGTATCTGGAATAGTATCTGGCTTCCTTAAACACAACGGAAACGCATCACACTCACCTGGGGTAAAATCTGATATCCCAGAGAAAAGAATGCTATTTTCACTCCTAAGATCAAGAAGTTCATAGCCATGCTGCTGTATGCTTTTCTGCAGTGAGGGAAAATTGATTCTGTGTCCACCTGCAAAGACAGTCTCTTAGACTTGAAGAATGTCCTCAGTCAGAGACAGAGATCCTTGAGGAACTGACCACCAGACTGCCAAATATTAACAAAAGACTGACTGGGGCAGATCTCAAAATGAGGACTGGGTACTCCATTACATAGTGCATTTTTGCCTATCCTTTAAGCAAACTTCAGTACAAGGTGTGGGGATTTCAAAGTGCCCATACTAAGGAGTAGATCACAGAGAGGCTCATCAAACCACAGGAACAAGTGAGGGGCCTTTGAAGTTCTGTATCATCTATGTATGTCCAATGAGAGACTGTTCTACAGAGAGAAATGCAACTGATAAATTGCATTGCTTCAAGAAAAAGAGATTTTTAAAAAGTTGTTCAAGGTCTACCTTTCCAGGTATTTCAAAAATTCCCTGAAATATCCAGTAACATTGTGGCTGACAAAAGAAGAAAAGGAGGGAAGAAAAAGACAGAAATTATTAACTGTCCTGGAAACAGGACAGTAAATCATTCATGTTGTCTACAATTCCTTTGGCTCGCTAAAGTCTCAAGACAGACTCTGGCTTTGTAGTAAGAAAAAAAAATCCTCGCTGTCCTACCATCTCTCCTCTACAACGTACGATGGAATCTAGAGTCACAAACTGCCAGGACTTCACAGGCAAAGGGCATATCCTAAAGCAGAGCATTTCATGGCTCCCTGACACCCCACAGGCAGCCTTTTTCCTTAAAGCAAAGAATCTCACAATATCATTTTGTGTAGCGTTCTTTACATATTTTGACTTACACTCCCAAAGCACATTTATTGCAGTCAGATTGTGCACATGTAGGTTTTGGGGGATTGTTGAGGTTTGGGGTTTTTTAACCTTTTCCTCAGCTTGATATTCTGCACTCTTCCTGGAGCTGGCCATCGTGATTAAAAATTTTGCTTTGTAATGAAAGCAAGCCATGTACTTCAATGCTTAAACAGAGCAAAAAGAGGCAGCCAAAACATGTGGTGATTCTTATTTTCCTTTCACAAGTGACAAAACAGCATATGCAGTTCAATACCCAGGATCAGTTAATTTTACCTGGAAAAGCAGCTTATGTAATTTCACATTTGCTTGATTATAACCCCCATAACGTTAATTTCCTATGTAAAGCCACTGTGGTGCCCATATGGATCATCTTTATGCTTTGGGAATATGGGCATGGGGCAACACAGGTCACCAGTTATCAGCCTTTGTTTTATTTTGCAATACATTCATGATTCTTTGTCCTTCCAATGGCAAATACATCACGCTTGGTTGGCAGTGCTGGTATCTGATATTCCATGATTACCTCGGCTTCAAAGTGAGACAGTAAATGCACATTTGTGTTACTCTCCCTTTAATGTAGTACAAAGCTGGATACAGCTCAGAAAGAAACACCTAAAATCCATTACCTATTTATGATCACGTACAAACGGGTATTTATCATGTTAAAAGAGAACCATATGTTAAAGTGGAGGCCAGAGCCCAATAAATCTTTTTGCATGAAAACCCTTTTCAAAAAAAAAGGAATAAAATAATTAACAATTGCTTTTGCCAGTAGAAACATTTGCTCATGAATCTTCTGGGAAGGGAAAGGCATTTAACCTTTTTAAATGCCATTCCCTCAGACATCTCTGACCCCACTGCAAAATAGACAACAAAGATTCCCGACTCCACACTGCTGATTAAACTCTTGTATGAAACATCTGGATGAAATTTTCTTGGCAGTTGATTGGAAAAGTATACAAGAAGCAGAACTAGGGAGCAGCCATAGTTCAGCTGAGTGACACTAAGATGATGCTATGCAAAAGCAGATTTTACCTTGAACACATCAACTCCTAAATATTAGCCTGTGACTGTGCAAGCAACCTCATTAGCAGAAGAAAAATCCATCTTCTACTCTGCATGCCAGGGTAGAGAAGGCAAATGGGCTTTGAAAGAAACCCAACTTGACAATCTTGTTTCTTTTAAGAAAATAATAAAGGGCTTAAACAGTTTACCTGCCTAATATCTAACTTCAATAGACAGGTAGGAGAGAAGTCATCAATGCCCTTAACTTCCAAAAACCATTCCTTAAATTTGGGAATGATTTCAAAACTTCTGTGGTTTCTCATAAACTCCCCAACAAACTGGTTGTAATGCTTTCCTACTTACTGTCTCAGTCAAGCCTAAATTAGCAAAAGTGACCTGTAATTTTCTTAACCTGACATTCGAAATAAAGGATATCCTTGCCCTCTTGCTGCCTTACCTTAAAGAGCCTGTCCAATGCAGCTCAGCGGATTGTTCCCCTTTGGAAATACAGACCCTGGAATTCTCAATTTTCTGCATGTACAACAGGCCTAAAAGCGAGACATTTTCACTGTTCCTATTAACTAAGTAGCATCAGTGAAAAACCTTCATGAACCAGGCCAACTTTACTCTGCAGCTGCTGGGGAGAGGCAGGCAAAAAAAAAGAAAAAGGAAGCAAGAGCACAGAACAGCCTTAGAGTCTGACACAAAGGTGCAGGAAACAGGAAAGCATAGGGAACCTTCTGCCCCACAGCTGCCAAGCTAGGAAAATTCCAGAAGGAACAGGCAAAGATCCTCTGGCCTCTTCCATAAGCCAAGGCACAGAGTGCTTCAAATTTATCAGACTCAACCAGAATGACAAAATGAAAGCTTCAGCACTGCACAGGGCCAGCAGTCTGTAATTTACTGTAGTTGTGGAAAGTTTGATGGTGTATGGGAAAGGCTTTGACGTTTTATTTGAGACACTGCTGTAAAGAAATAGATTATCAATATGTGTTTAAAATTGCTTGGTAAATATTTTTAAATCATAAAGAAATTAAAACATAGAGACAAAATCTGGTCTAAACATTTTATCTCCAATCCAAAGTTCACATTCTAAAGCACCCCTACTGCTTTTTGCTACACCACTGCGATCCCAACAGACCTAAAGGAGGGGCACCTATTCAAATTAGTACTGCTACCACTTCCTCTTTAAATTAACTTATCCACAAACACCTTGTTCTATAGAACCCTTAAGGTTGGAAAAGACCTCTAAGATCATCGAGTACAACTGTTAACCCAGTGTTCACTTCTAAACCCTGTCCCTAAGTGCCATGTCCACATGTTGTTTAAACACTTCCAGGGATGTTGATTCTTCCCACTTCCCTGGGCAACCTGTCCCAATGTGTGACCACCCCTCCCATGAGGAAATTTTTCCTAATATCTAGTCTAAACCTCCACTGGTAAAACCAGTCTTCAAAACTTAGGAAAAAACAACCTGTCAGATAAAGAAATTTCAGCATGGAGCAAGAATAACCAACTGCAATGCAGACCAGAAATACAATCACAGAGTGTAACAGTAAGAAGTAAGTTTGAAGCTGTTCTTTTTCTATCAAAATAAATAAAATACTGCAAGTATTTTGTACCACATTATTCAGTACTACCACTGGAATGGTAATGAATGAATAAAAACAGAAGAGATTATCCCATGTATAATCCAATATTCATCAATAATAGTAGAAATAAGTTGTCATGTAGAACATCAACATGAGAGGGCCACACCACTTGTCCAGGCAAGAACTAATATTGATGTAGATTTAGGGTAGCCACCTGCCAGGCAAGCCATTGTAACTCAAGCGAGTTGAATTCATGACTAAGAGAAATAACTTAAGACTACTGCGTCAAGGGAAAATCTGCCATTTTGTTAAGACCCTTTGACATAACCAGTGTACACTTTGCAACTCCAACAGACACCTCCTTCTATAGATTTGGTCTGCACCAAAAAGGGAAGGTGTGATAATATTTTGAATCCAGCAATTTGTATGCAACCAACAAACAACTAAACCGAGCAGTAAAAAGCAGGTGATTGGAAAACATGGAACCAAGGCTTACAGTGTATCAAGAAATGTCCTTACACTTAAAAAATTATAATGCACTCCAAAATCCATTTGTTCAGGCAATCCATGTACAACAGAAGGCACTGTTATCCATATGAATCTATCAATTCTGCACAGCAAAAACCTGAGAAGTGCAACTCAATTAGATGCAGCCTGGCCCCTCCCGGTCATTCAGGTTCCTTGAGGACGAACGTTTCCTTTCAGTCCATCAAATTATAAAAACACCACAAGAATTTGTACATTACAGTAGCTGGTTAGAAAGAACATTCTGGTGGGGGAAGCACACTGCTATTTTCCAGAAAACCTTCAGCAGCATTAAATTACCCTCCCCTATCACTCAGAAGTCATGATGATTACAAGAAAATGTAGTGATGAGACCCTTCCCATTGACCTTTGCAGCCGATCCTTCAGTTGCCACCGGGAATACTTCCAGCAAAGTTAAATGCTGTGATCAGTCCTTTGTTGTCAAACGTGTAGCCACTTTGTTGTTCTATTGTCTTAGTCTCTAGAATTCAAAGAAAAAGGATATGAAAAATAGCCTCTAGTGAACACCTTTGTCAGAGACAATACAGCTCAGCTAAGAATGCAAAGTTACGGAAAAAACTCCCACCTGAGTCAAAATTTCATTCCCTAAATGCAATGACAGGAATAAACTACACTCAGATTTTCTCTAAAGGCATAAATGTGCACACCTCTACAACAGAGTTGAGAAATTAATCCTTTACAGAATCAGTCTATGCTACACCGTTCTGCAGTCTTTGCGATTAAATCTGAATTATTTTCCATGACGTAAGTTTTCTATACACCTAAAATCTCACTGACTGCAAGGGCAATGTAAGTGGTTAAAAAGTTACAAAACCATTAAACACATAATAATTGATAGTAATCTTCATCAAATGCCTGGCTGACAGGTAGATATTGCCTTAATTTGTTCTTCATTTCAAATATCAGATTGTGTAAAACTAGTTCATACCCTGTTCAAACAGCAGTACAAGTCACTAAGAAGGCAATTAATTAGAAACAACAGTAAACTTACTCTGAATAACACACACTTCCAGGCAACGAATAATGTAATCATGATATCCTGCTCACGCTTCCTAGAAAATGTCAATTAGCACAGAGGTTGTTGTTACAGATCAGAAGCAGTTTCAACATCTCTGCAACAGCTGCAACGGGCCCAGGGAAGTGACTCACCTGCAGCAGTTCTCCGGTGCTCTGCTAATGTGTAAATCTCCTGCAGCTGTTTCTTCTGATCCTCGCTCAGTGGTGCAGTCAGGGAATGGTACCAGGCTGCATCCCGGCTCTGCACCGCTGTCAGTGCAGCAATGGAGGAAAAGTGATCATCAGCTTACACGCAAGTTCATTGCAGAATAACAAAATGAAACATATGGATATTGTGGTTGGTTTTTTAAAACAGAATCTGCACTGCAAAACATGATCAGTATTCCTGTTGGTTTTCTTCACACAGAATCCCCACTCTAACAGAGGCAATCCATTTTGGGGAACTTAATTACATCCTCTGCTTTCTGAAACAGGAAGTCAACCATGTGGCCATAATTCATGGACAATGTGAATTGAATCTTCTCATTTAAAACTCATATGAAAACTAAAAGCAACAGGATTAGTCAAACAGGAAAGGGAGAAAATAATTTCTCCATTAACATCTAGAAGGTGACAAATATTTCTCTATATAGGAGTCCCTCTAGTGACCAAGCCCCACTTATTTAGGCTGTGATTGAAAAATTTTGAGGGAGAACGTGAAGAGAATTAATCTCTGGCTGTATTTGCTACCATTTGTTTTTTGCAGCACTTGTAAGCCAAAAAATCTTAGGACTAACATTAGAAAGCAAGATCACATTTACCAGTTTCAATAAGCTAAACTATTACTTGTAACAAAGAAAAGGGTTTTTCCCAGTGATGACCATAAACATCTCCAATTTCATTATGGTATATCATTCTGCCAACCAGCAAACACATACTTAGAAGTGCTTGTGTAAAAAACTGGTATTCATCAACACCATTTTCAAGGTCAAGAGGTGTGCTGAACCCTTCAAGAGCAGTCTCTTCCAAGGCATCTTCATCCCAGTCATCATCATCATCATCATCTTCATCCTCTTCCTCTCCACCTCCAGCACTGCCACCTCCTCCTCCACTGTGGTTCTCTTGCATTGCCTGGCTCACTTCACTGGTCTCATCCTCATCGCTCGGTATCTCTTCTGCAAAAGCATTGATATGTTTCGTAAAACAAAGTTTAAAAACTGTAAGGAAACAATGACTTATGAATTAAAAAAAATTAGTAAATTTAGGTTTTGGCTGGAAAGGGGACACCCTTTCCCCAAAATCTCTGAAGTCTTGGAAAAATGAAGCTTTTAAAATGTTTCCTACATTCAAAATCAGTTAAACTTTTGTTTCTACGCAGACTTGAGGAATGTGAAACTGCCATCTTCTTCTTCTTTATGTAGTCATCGTGCAATTATAGGGCCCAAAAATTTTGAGGAAATGTCTTCCATGAAGTGGTGCATCACTCTGCTTTTTAAATTACAAACAGAGAGTTGCATGGAATTCACAAATGTACATAAAACCATGAGAAATCCATCTGTAGACCAACTGCCTGCCTTCGTATTCTTCAGTGTTCCCTTTTTTGAACAACTTAAACCAACACGTTAAGTTCATGTTACCTTCCATTCTGCTTATGAAACTATGACCCCATGAATTAAATGCAACTATAACCTGCTATTCTAAATACTGCTCTTTCTTACTTAATGAAAAGTATTTCTGACTTATAATCAAGATTAAAAAAAAAACCCTTCAGTTCCAAACCTGCAGCTCTTTCTGTGTTAACAGCTTAGAAATAAAGATGACTATAGATGCAGCAAGGAGGGACTGAACCACAGGACAGAGATTTGAAAATGCCTGTGCTGTTTCCATGTTGTATTCTTATGTATTGAGAAGAATTCTGTGATTCCATTACAGAACAATCATGTGAAATTCAAGTGGATTACATAATCTGCTTACATCCAATTAATTTTCAGACCTCAAACATCTATCTCCAACTCCTTGTGAAACAGATTTGCCTGCAATGCTGTGCCTAATTCCCTCCCCACGATTCCCTCTGTAAGGCGTTCTTTGATGTTTCTTCTCTTCTGGCAGACACAGAGGTTAGAGGCCTGTGCGCTCAAGGAACCTCAGCTGTCTCAAACCCCACTTCGCAAACAACTTTCCATTTGGACAAAGACGACCTGCCAGGATCTCCTTCAAAATTCAGTGCAAAAGATCTTTCAAACAGTTGGCTAGTAGGAAACAGCTTCTTTCGAGGAATATACCTAGTGGAGTCCTGGCAAACTCCTGCTGCCTATGTGAGAAGAGTATTTACAACCCAGAAGAGTGGACCTGCAAGCTACTCTTACATCAACACTACTCTTTCACAAATTGTTAGCTGTTACACCTTGAAACATTTTGATTATACTTTGGGAGGAAAAATCAACTCGTAAGATGGTATTTCAAGCACCCAGTAAGCCGAGTTATTTTCAGCAGACTAATGAGTCTTAAAAACGAACTGCAATTTCTTACCCCCTTTAAATTAAATCCAGACAAAATCCACAATGTGAAAAGGGGAGATTTTACCATTATCTTCTGCAAAGTGTTTTTCATCTTTAGCATGATCCTCATGTTCTGTGAGCTCTCGTGAGGCGCAAACTTGTTTTAAGCCCAAGAAGAGGAGGAGGATTGAAGGAACAATCTGGGCAGCCACAGCATCCACTGCAGGTGGTCGGTTCTGCAATTCCATTAGGATGCTCAGTCCTATTATACACATCTTTCTGTCATGGAGTCTGAAACAAGACACAATTGTTAGACAAAAACCAGATTTTCGCTGCAAGGATATATAGAGAACATTAAAATCCTGATGCTTGACATGGCAGAAGACAATGTCTCAGAGGCTACGTTCAAAGATCCTACACAAACTATTTTCTTTACTTTGAGTGCAAGTTTCCCACTGGAAAGTACTCGTCCAATAACAATTAAACTACTTTCAAGCACTGGTCAAATTCCTGAAGAAACTTTTTCTGATTACCAAATGCAAAATTTGTAATGCTAAATAAATACTGTTTAATAATTATGTAGAAGATCTTGTCTTTAATAAAGCATTTGACACAGATCATCATTATTAAATAGGATGGAAAATTAATTTGCCTTGGCTTTGACAGCAGCACTGTTTCAGGGATGGAAACTGGCAAAAACTATTAGTGAAGAGCAATGATAAGCAGGAATGCATTGAATCGCAAGGTGCATTTACGGAATGCCCCAGGGATAGCTGAAGTTAAATTATGAGAAGTCCATCAGAATGGCTGTCTTATACATATTTCAATATACAATTTCTAAGGTTAACTTGAGACACATTGCTAACTCCAGTGAAAGCAGGGAAATAATTCCACCTTATCAAGAATAACTAGCAGTATACTCAAACTGGGAACTTGCAAATGAGTAGACCTCCGGTAAAACAAACTGCAGATAATTGAAATGAAAGAAATTCATTAAATTAGTAGCAGAAAGATTTTTACGTGACCATAGTCAGGAAACTAGGTAAGAACCTACGCTCTTAAAGAGAAAACAAGAATTGATTTTCACTTCCAGAAAGAGAAGTTTCTGCAAACAAGACGGAAAAAATCTCTAACTGCCTCTGCAGATAGTCTTTGGTTTTCCTTTACTGGAAACATCAGAAGTATTCAAATTGGAACGATGTCGCTGTTGTACTGTGAACGGCGAGAAATGACACAACCAAATTCAGGAGAAAATGGCGTATTTAATTAATTATAAATCAATTTTTATAATTTGGGTCGCCTGCATGGCATAAGGTCATTGGTTCTTTGACCCACCACCTCTCAGAATGATTGGTGGAGGCTATTTGAAAATATTTTCTTCAGAACACAAAAACAACTCTGCCGAATAACAACAGGTGTAAGATAGAGTGTTAGTTTACAAAAATCCGTGGCAGTGTTTCTCATAGCTTTCGTGAGAAACACAGGGTTCTCACAGAATACTGCAGAAAACTGGAAAATTTCTCTGCTGAAGCTTTTCAGTGTCCACAATTCCCCCTTTTTGTTTAAGACTAAGAAGATAGCGTTTGCAATCCTCTGCGGGATCCCTTGCAGCAAGGAGAGCAAACACAGCATAAGGGGTCTGTTTGGTAGTGGCCAGTTACCAAACGGAATTTAAACCAGACACTGATTTAAAACAGGCAGAGAGCTAACATTACAGTATTCTGCCATTATGGGCTTGAGAGGAGCTTTTTTTTTTTTGAACTATTCAATTTGATGCTGACAGCTTCTGTGCAAGCCTTCTGCCGGACAAGTAGTGCCAGCAAGACCTAGAGAAACCAAGCAAACCTGCAGAGCTGGCAGAAAATGGCCATCCTCTAAACTCTCGGGATACTTCCATTACTGAATCAGTTTTACTTTGGAATGAAGAGAATACAAGTTGAGAGAGATGAAATAAGATGGGCACCACAGACTGCAATAAAGCTAACGGGGGGCAAACAGCTCAATCCACCACTTCAAAAATCGCTACAGAAATGTAATTTTTAAGTGCCTAGCATTTCATTACCAAAGTTCCTATATAACATCCTACTGAACTATTATATCCTTTAAGTAACACAAGTGATCCTGTATTGAAGCTTTCTAAACTTTACTTGTGCTTAAACAAGGTTAGAGATCTAGAGGGATTTTATGACATCTCCCACATTGTTAGTCCTGTTAGGATTTACTGAAGTGATTCATTCTCAAAGAATAGTTGACAACAAAAATAAATTATATATGACCATGCAGAACATTATGATCACAGCAGACCTTCCAAGAAAAACAAAGTCAACCAGCATATCAAATGACACACTTTGTCACACTGGGTTTGGCTGCTTCGTTACACGTGCTGAAAAATGCACCAAAGTGCAAGCAGGCAAAGAGCATTCCTGTAACCATAATCCTTTCTTTACAAGTGGAACGGGACACAAAAGAGGGCACACAAACCAGCCAGGGAGACTGAGATAGAGGAACAGAGTCTGCTTTCATGGAAAAAAACCACATAAATCCCTTACTCCTCTTAGCTGAAATGACTTAACTCCTGCATGTTGAAAACAAGTCATTTGCTCTCACGCCGACACTTTGCAGACCAAAGGCCAAGCTAAAGATAATGCTACCTATAAATGAAGCATAGTTGTTATTTGGAGAGTTGTCCTTAGTGCAAGTACAGAAGGAAAAAACTTTCTCTACCTCCTCTTATTGCCAGCACAAGTGTGACCAAAGCTCTGTAATCTGTGCACAAGATATCTGTTCTGCATCTTGACACTGGGAAGCCATGAAACTTCTTCAAGACCCACATGTACAAAGAAGCAATTTCAGCCACATGCACCAGAGTAGCTAATGACTCTTTGCACTACTTTTTATCATACATTTGAAAAAGCTACCATTGCACAATGCCAACTGCAAAATGGAACAGTAAAAGGTAAAACATAATCTTAGTAATTAATGGCTTAGCTTCATATTAAATTTATCTTTTTGGGACAGCAAATCAAAGTACAAGAATGAAGCCCTACTGTTTGAAAGGGAGTCATCATTGGGAAGCAGCCCAAATGACCAAAACCCACAGTATATTTGTCATGCTCCACTTAAAAGTTGCTAAACAGAGAAGCTGGAAGAACCAACACATGTCTTCAGAATATGCATGTTATTAGAAGGCCCTGCAGGACAGCAGAAATTCAGGCATTGAGCCATCTTCAGTGAACCTGAGCCAGAAGGAGCCTTTTCTTTCACCTGTCAGCAAAGACAGCAGGAAAAGCATCTGCCTTGCCTGAAGTTCAGTATTCTACTATGCCCCAGTCGTATTAAGGACCCACAGGACCGAACAAGCAAAACAGAGTTTTATATATTTTCATAATAGCAAAGAATGGCTTCAGGACCATTCCGTTGCTATCAAAAGGCTCATTATTTCAGCATCCTTCCATCTGCTCAAGGGAGCCTGGATATGATTCTCCTTAGTAATTTGTGCTTTGAGATCTGTACTTATTTGCTCAGAAGCACACAATAGCCCTCCCTAACAATCAGGGACTCTGCTTATTCCTCAATGGTTTATCAAGCCTGGAGTGTTAAACACACAACACACAGCACTGCAATGCACGACTCCAAGCCAAGTCTATTTTTAACAAGCTGTGTGTGGTCTTCATAACCTGCAGGACCTCTTCTTGCTAACACACTTTCTTCTAATACAGCACAAAGGATTTTAAAATCTTTTGTATTTTAAACCAAGCCGAAAGTATTTCACAGAAAAATCACTAAGCTGTTCCTTTTACTGGTTTGCTGTGCTCCTTTATGTGAGAATCAAGTTTCTATTACATCAATCCAGTTCCTGGACAAACTGAAAATAATTAGCCATTTCCTTCTAGCTGCAAAGTTGAAACCAACATAAGACTGGGATTTTTATATACAACTCTGAGAAATCTAAGATTTTTAACTATTTAAACTCCTATCAAATATATAACCCTATTCAGCTTCAAAAAGCCCAAAATCACTTACTGAGAGGTTTTTTGAAGCAAGATTTTCCTTTTACCCTCGTTACCATAGAAGAATTTTTAGTATGAGAATAAGCATAAGTCATGCAGAAGTTTCACCCAAAACTCAGCTGTCAGGAAAAAGGTAGAAAGAGGTAAGGAACAAATGTTTCTGCAAAAGGCTTTTGAGTGTGAAGTTACTGTAGAAAACGTTTAGAAATAAATACCATATCCTGTGGCATATGGGCACTATCAGCACAAAACCACAGACATGTGATATCCACCATAACACACCAAATTTATGCACAGTCTTACAAGGAGTTCTGAGTTCTCCTTGCCTGGCTAATTTTTAATATACCAACTTTGTAACACTTTTTCGATAGTTTCCATGGTTTTAATAACATGGAAGAACAGCTTCTTATCTTACCATAACTGCTATTCCCATCCATTTTTCCCATGGATTCCATCTCATGTGTTCACATGAGCTGCTCCAGAAATACTGCATCCTTCTGGCAAACACCATTGGCTCCAGCCTGAGCATGTGCAGCCATGCATAACCCTACTTCTGGCAGAGCAGGATCTATGGGGTCTAAGACTTCACAGGAACAGAAGAAAGACATAGAATCATAGAATGGTTTGGGTTGGAAGGGCCCCTAAAGGTCATCTAGTTCCAACCCCTCTGCCATGGGCAGGGACACCTTCCACTAGACCAGGTTGCTCAAAACCCCATCCAGCCTGGCCTTGAACACCTCCAGGGAAGGGGTGTCCCCACATAAGAGCGCGAGATTTATGTGGACAAAGCATCTTGAGCAGCCACTGTCACTACCAAGTTCCAGATTTCCTGCACAGCTGACCAAGAAATGACAAGCGAGATTCACCTGGTCCTTCACATCTGGAGGTGGATCTACTTTGATCTTGTCCAATTTCTCTAGGAGCTGTCAGTTAACCAAATGATTTGAACTCGGGCCTAAAACTGCCTCTTACTGGAAAGTAATCTAAGTGTAAACCAAAGCAGAAAATGGCAGCTTGATGAGAAAAAGGACTGTACAAATAAGGGTGCCCACTGCTCTCTGATGAAGACATGAACTTGGCAGGCATGGACCCAAGAAAGGGTTTCAAGAATGCCAGATTTTTTTTTGCATTTCTGTCTTTTACTGTTCAGTTAGGCCTCTGACTATGGGGCTCCTTTAATACTCTTAAGAAAACAAATGGTCTTCTAGAAGCAGTGCTCTGCTGAGGAAAAGGGAGGAAGTCCCTTACAGCACATCACAGTGCCTCACCAGCAGTATTACAGCAAAAGCCCTACCCTACACCTGGAAGCCACAAAGTGAGGACACAGCACAGAAGGAAGAGTGACTTTTAGGTTTAAGCAATATTAGAGATAATTATTTCACTGCTCGTAGCAGCAGATCAAAGAGAGATTTTTAATCCTCTGCTGCCATTCAAGTGCAGTCTGGGCAGAATGACAGGCATGATGATCATGTGTTTAACTCTTCGTTTTCACAGGCCTTGTCAACCTTTGTCTCAGATCCAAATATGAGTTTATTTGAACAGTAGCTTCATTAGCTGATGCTTTCTGAAAAGCAACACAGAAGAACTGAAAATTAAGCTGTAGCTCACAGTACTATTTGAGATTGGAGCCTAGTCAGAGCCTCAACATTTTTTCTCTCTGAATCTGACTAGTTTCTCACTGAATGCTCCAGGATGAACTGTTTCAGGCTATATATCTATTTCAATTTACCACCTGTAGGGAATATCTTCTTTCCTACCATCTCTGTATGCACTCAGCATGTGATATGCAGCACAAAAAAATGAAATCAAAAAGAGATGAAGCTCAAGAACTTTGCTTCAGCCATAAAAGAAAATTGGTACGTGGAAATCCTAAAATATCTTGCTCTTTCCTAAAGCTGGTAGATAAGAAAATAATTTAGTAATTAACAATAATATAACCACAAGGTGTGGAAGAAGCAACTTCAGGAAGGCATGGTCTAAGCCTGTCCGTACACCTGCAGGCACATGTCAGCCTCCAGTAACAAAACAAAACTCAAGCAGGAAGGTGAGAGGTAGCTGTTAACTACATCTGACTATCTGCTTTGCCTTTAAGTGGATTTGAATCTCACAGTTAGACACCACATCTCAGCTGAGAGGCAAGCACTGGCCTTCACCTCTGCTCAGCATCAAGTGCATGCTTTGCTAGGTGATGACAGGCTTTGTTCCCCTTCATTAACTTTACAAATGTTCAGGTCCTGCCCGAGTGCACACCAGTGCAGCACACACACATTCAAGGGAGGTCACAGTGACGTTTAAGTTCAGGAGTATGCTAAGCAGTCAATGGCACAATGATAAATATGCAACTTGATCGTGAAAATCCATTTAAAATCAGAGTGTGGGATTCACTAGAAAGAGTAATGTTTTTTTAAATTAAATGGAGCAGCTAAAAATAACTTACAAAATACAGAACAGAAAGTATGTATACAGTGTTTCAGATAAAAGGTTAACATGTTGAAAACCTGCTGGTCAGCTCCAAATATTGTAAAAAAAACCCCTCAATACTTGCCCAAAAAAACAGTCTGTGTCATTCATCCACTGGTTTATGAACTGTGCAGTGATGGGCTCAGGATTGTGTGGAAATCTGATGTTCTCTAAGGTGTGCAAAAGTAGGTCAGGATTGTAGTAGAGTGCAGCTATGGCAACTTGAAGACACATGGTACGAAGCTCACTTGTTTTAACTCCTCGAGTCAAGCGCTCCAGAACAGCCTCCACAAAGAGGGGAATACACTGGGCATATAGTGAGAAACAAAGAAAACGGAAGGGAAAAAAAAAAGAAAATAGTCATTAGACGTGCTGCCAGATTATACAAAATTTTGTAATACTTTTATCATAATTATGTCCTGAGTTAGCTGAAGTTCAGGTACAGAACCTAGGAACACATTCTATTCAGTTTCTAGACTCCGATCACACGCTTATAAATCTTCCCCAACACAGCTTTTCTCTGAGCTAAAAACTGCAATGTTATTCTGAGCACAGAATATTTGGGGCCATTTGGTGAAATTTGTTCTAGCATGTATAAAAGCTTTAGAAAAAAACTCAGACATTCTCATCTTTAAAGAAAGATACCAAACAATTTCAAAACTAACAGGCATTAGAAACTGAATTACCTAAATCTCCACAACATAAGAAGTTTTTCCTAATATATGCAAAGTGATGTTAAATTTCTTACAGAAGTTTAAAATGAGTTTATTCTGATAAAAGCAAGTATGCACAAATTTCTAAACAATGATATAAACATCTTCTAAACACATACATATTTCAATGTGCAGATTTATACTTCACAAAAATTTGGGAAGCACTACGAAAGTTTTGGTTTAGGAGTTTTGGTTCAGTGTGGAACCATTTTAATTCACAGAGCTGTACAACTCAATTAAGCCTTCCACCACATAGTTATTTTCAATGCAAATGCACTGAATTCACTTTAAACTCTTCCAGATTCCTTTTAAAAATAAAATCTTTCAGGGAAGCTTTTTATCTTCAGTTACTTCAGATTTACACTAGTAAAGTTATATTGGTTTCAGTGAAATTAACTGAAAATTCATCACTGAAATCCATGGACTGCACTGCGGCAACATCAAACATGATACGTTAAGGTAATTTAGGCTCCCTACATGAGTCCAGAATTTAGCCCTTTATAGGAAAAAGACTACTTTCTAAAAAGGTGTTCTAAGAAACTCTGGAAAATTGTGACTATGTTTCTTCCTGCAATCACAATCCATTAATGCTAAAAAATGTGCATTTCCAAATGCACTAAGCAGTTAAAACATTTCAAGTTCCTATAGCTTGGAGAAACAACAGTAGCTGGATATGCACAGTTAACCTCTCAGCCACAATAGTTTTAACTCTGCATTTTGCATCAAAAGGGAAATTCCATCAAGAGAAAGCAAAAAAGGACAATCATGCACAACATACTATATCCTTATAATTCAGTCTATATCCATTTTGTGGTCATGCCCATTAATATCTTGTCTCAAAAAACAAAAAAACCCAACCTCACAAACTCTCCTGAGCTCATTTACTTCTTTCTGTCTTTCTCCCCACTTTCTATTTCCCTCAAATTCTCTAATTCCAGTTGTTTCTCTCAGGAATCATGGATCATTAGAAAGCAATAAAAGAGAAAACCTGTTCAATATGTATCACCTGGTCAATACCCCGTCCTTTGCACTGAAGAACAATCACTTCTAGGAGTTTGGCTGCATGGCACTCTGCGTCTTCTCCTGCATCTCCTGTCAGTACCTAACAACCAGAACGACAACTTCATTTATCAGTAGTCACTGACAACACTGAAAGCAAGTGCTCCTGTACCTGCATACATCCAAAAATCTTTACACAGCATATACGTATGTATTCATGCTAAATTTTGTGAGGAATTAAGACACATAATTCACCTCTACAAGACATAAACAAGGTTAAGTGGCTAATGGAGAATTTTAAAAACTAGAAGAAATTGCTGTAGTTCTTCAAGTATGTTATATTCTTTTATGTCCTCACTTTCCCTTTCTTAGGAAGAAATGTCACTTATAAGAATCACTGATGTTTCCCACACTGTGTTTCCATTTTTTCACTTCAATTCTAATAGTCACTGGCAGATTAACAGCCTGGTGAAGTGAATGCTATGTCTAGGCTAGTTTCTGATTAAGAACAAGATGTATGCAATCATTCTGTGTGTAGGCACATACATACGAAACTGAGTGCTTCATCTCAGTACATTTCAACCCCGTGGCCACTGTCAATCAAACCTCACAAAGAAGCAAAATTTTCACATTCAAATACTGTAAGTTCCTTAAAAACAGGCAGGTAGCTAGATGCCTAACACTCTCTAATGCCCCCAGTCAGAGGAGGACTGCAGCATGATCTCATACTTTATTATGCATGAGAGACTCAGCATAAAAGAGAAACAAGATAAATGCAGGAAGAACTTCAAATGAGTTCACACCTTAGCTGACAACCAGAGAGTCCAACTGCAAGATACACAACCCAAGGAAATGAGGTTTCATTAATTCCCTACCTACCAAAATAGCTCTCCATAGAAGACAGTCAAGATGAACAGCAACTTTCTCCCACACAGATTTTTGCATGTAATTTTTTTAAAGCATGTCACTTAAAAAGTGTGAAGGTGCTGTGTGCGCTCAGAACTGAGTCAGGACCAAAATTCACTTAGTTCTGAAACGCCTGGCCACCACCGGGCATGTTCAGGTCACTCAGCTCCTCTAATTGCTATGTACCAGTGATAAGCACAACAGAAAGAATCAGAAGCCTTACCTTTTTACACATAGAGTAAATGATTTCTAAATGCTTTGGGTTAGACAGTAAAGTATCAGTGTCAATGGTCACATAATTATGCAAGAGAGGCATCATATCTGCAGAACAGGGAGAGCAAAAGAGAAAACAGTTACAAAAAGTGCTAACCAGAGAGGATGTAGTCCTAAAGGGGTATTCAATAGCTTAGATTCTTGAATATGGTTGGAAATTCAAACTCTGCAAGAGTCTTTTCTGGAAGAATTCTTCATTAAATGCACCATGCAGGGTGCATTCTAGGAAGAGGAACTACAATAAGAGTACATTTTAATTAATCAATTTGTAGTTTCATATTAACTTTGAATATTCAGCTTTCTTTGAGTTCAGGACCCCTACTCACACTGACAGATTTGAACATGCTTCTCCTACTTAAATATCTCCTGTTACACTCCCACACTAAACAGACGGTCAGGGCATGACTCAAATACATGATCATTTGAAACCAACACACTAAATGGAAGCAACCCTTATTAGGGTGGGTTTTAGAGGTGAATTCTCAAACAGTGAAACCATCAACAGAACAGAAGTGATCGTACCTGCAAAGTATTCAAAGCAATCCTGCTGGAAAACCTCATACAGAACACCTAAAAGCTGCCACATCTGAGGTGAAATCATCTGGCATGTTAAGCTGAAGGCCAAGGACAGAATTTCTTCATAAAACTCTGCAGAAGACAAACAACTTGAAGCAGGGTGCTTTACAAAATAAATTTAACTTGCAAATACCTTGAAATCTGAAACCGAGTCCTGAGTCTCATAACACCTAGAAGGCAGCAATTAGAAACTAAATCATATATAGAAAAATAAAACAAATTGTAAAAGACTCTTTCAGACAGGCCTTATGCTGGCTATAGTTACAATAATATGCATAGTTTTCCACTATAAATACACACCAAAAAAATACATCAGCAGCACATTAAAGACAATGCTTCTAATCAATTTACTGAAAAATGTATTATTTTCTCAGCCTTTGTTTTTTCTGAAAGGCCTTATCACAAAACTGTAACTTTTAGTGCAGCATACTGCTAAAGCAGTAATTTAATTGCAGACCATGTCCATAAGAGACTAATGTAATTGCAGACATTGTCCTTTAACACAACTAGCTAGAATTATACTCAGAACAGCATCTTCTGCTTTTGACCCCTAAAACACAATAGCCAATCTGACTAACGTACAAGAGTAGATCAGGAGAAACAAATTACAGTGGTAAAGTAATGACTTCTTTTCTTTAAAGAAACACACACAAAAAGAAAAAATTCTGTTCTGGAAGACAGCAATAATTTATTTACATCAAAAATTATTCTTTTTTTTTCCTGAAAATTATCTCTAAAACATACCTATAACGTGTTTCTGCAAAACAAGGCCAATGATCTGTAAACAAATGCTCTCAAGCTGTTGAGTGATCTGAAATAAAAACATAAAGCAGTTTATTAAAAACATTAGAACTACAGCAATCAAATAAATGTATTTGACCAATTTAGTTTGAGAAGTTCTTCATATCAAAAAGGCTTTTATAATTTTTAAATGCAACATTAACAATCACAGTATTACGAAACAAGGACTCCCTGATGCAGAAAGAACCTCTTTACCCTAAATATGTGATATGTAGACATACACTGCACCACAACTGGGAGACCAATTCCTAGGAATCCTATCCAAGAAATTGCTGGGTAATAGAATATGGGGCATTACTGTAAAAAACTAGCCTTATGCAAAATATTTCTTCTTAAATTCTACTTTAACACTCTGTAATACAACTAGCCACTGTGAGGAAAATTAACTCTACTCCAATCAAAACCAGCACATTCCACTGAAGTGTTTACCAATTAAGGGCTAAGAATTTTACCCTTGGACATAAATTCCCTTGAAGTTGCGAAATCTAAACGATTAATAAATTACAAAAGTAAACTGGGCTTTACATTCAGATCAGTCAGAGGCAGCTTGGTACCATCCTGCTGTAGTAAATGCAAGTGATGCAACATACACAGAAGTGCTTGTTGTCACGAATGAAAGGAGAAAAGTATGAAGGAAAATCTCACCTCCTTGTGATCTTCCACAACTGTCAGGATTGTGTCAATTGTGTGCAAGATGCCCATGGCCATAACGGTTTTGTCCTCTACTTCCTCATATTCCTCACTCTGAAGTACTTTACCAAATATTTCAGCCTATGAACAAAACCAACAAGCTTGACATTCAAAAGCAAACCTGTGTTTCTAATTTGTCATTCAAAACCAAGGCAGTTAATGCAGCAGCAGCAATGCCTTATCTGTAAGAGCTGTCAGCACTGAAAAACACGCTTGCTACTTTTGAAAGAGGAACATAGCAAATTAAAATCTCCTCTATTTTTTTAGAAGTCTGACTATGTTAAGTCATTTGAAATGCTAAATAGTTAGAGCTTGGCTCATTAAAACCAGCAACATAAATCAGTATCTTTGAAAAATCTATAGGTTTTAAAGAGGCTTCATAGAGAAAAAAACCATAAACACTGTAAATACTACAGATGGACCCTCATAAAGATTACTTTTAACAGTGTGCACTTCAAACAGAGCTCATGCCTATGAAACCAGGCATGTACTTCTGACTGGACTGTTATTTCACTACTCCTCTTACCAGGTGTTGAGTCATGTCCACGGCGATCGTAGCGACTTCCTGGCTGTACTCATAGATCATCTTCTGGATTACATTCGTAAGATCATCGTTTTCTGTCTCTCTGACAATGTGCAGGAGCTCCTGCATCACTGGCCTTACGTAAGGCTTCACATATTCCTTGGCTGAAAAAACAACAGGAAATAGGTGAAATCAACTATCCACAAACACAAATATACAGCATCTCCAAACTGCCAGGTAGCCGACTACTCTTGAACAAAACAAGTTTTTTTAATTTGAATTCACTAAAGAAATAAAAAAGCCAAAAACATACCCAAGGCAATTTTACAGTTTAATAACTAGTAGACAAAGTAAATAAATTGTTTAATATTGCAATGCCATCTACAGCTAAAATCCAGTTTTGAGGAAATATTTGCTCTCATATATAAGCAGTGTTCATTCTTAAACATACACACTACTTAACTTCACTAAAAAAACCCCAAAGACAAGTTGATATTCACTTTATTAAAACAAACATGCTGATTCTAACTTCTGTTGTGCCATAAAAACCTGAAGTCAGAATTCTGGGATGTATATAGTAACTAATGAGCAAGTGAAGCTGTCTAAACATGATGAAATATTCTGAAATCCCTCTTTAAATGGCAGAAATGTTTAATAGATAAATCTGCATCAACCTTCTCGTCTCTACAAAAAATCAATAGATCAGTGTATACAGCTGATGAATCACTGTCACATACCTTGCTCTTGGTTGCTTATTAAGGTCTGAAGAGCTATGGCTGCTTCTACTTTGACAGGCATTTCCTTATCATCAATAAGGCTCTTCTTTGCCAGCTCTACTGCATTCCTCAAGTTTAGCTCATTGTGAAATTTCAAAGCACTGAATGAATGAAGTACCCAACAGGACTGCAAGGCAGACAGAGAAGCAAGTTAGGGACTATGGCAATTTTAAGTATTTTTAACTGATTCAAAACCAGTGCTAACTATCACCCTGTTTGAATGCACTGCCTTTTTCCCCCCCACTTAATCATGGTGTATTCATACATTAAATGTAACACAGGTTTTGCACTCAAGCAGTTCTTTATTATCCTTTTCCAAATTCCAATAAATTCAGTACGCCCATAATTGGCATTCATAGCTTTGGTCCTTCTGGGGAAAACAAAATAAAAAAAAAAAAACGAAAACTATTTGTCTATGACTGATACTGGCACTTGGGGATTTTCTTCAAGCAACACTCAAACTGACATTACCTACTTGCGGAAATCCTGCCTATTCTTCACAGCCATCCAACTACTCTAGTTATCGAGCTCTGCTAATGAAAAATGGCCGCAATCACTGCTCAAATTCTCAAGTTTGATTGAAGAGGTGAACATCAATATAACATAGACCCTCCATCAATTCATTTAACTGAAAAATCATTTTTTAAATCAAAATGATGAAAAAATAGTGCACAAGAGTGTTATTTTAAATTTTACTATGTATTTACTTAATTTCTTTCATCAACATTCAGAATGAAATCAAACTGCAAAGGAAGGCACCATGGCAAATAGTGAAACTGATGTAACAGGTGAACTTACTCGAGCTCTGAGGTACCCCAGGTTGGACATGAACAAGGGAAACACGTGATTCTGTAACATCAGCTCCATTTGATCCTTGAAGACACTCTTCTGTTGGAGTAAGGAAAAATTAATTTTGGAGATCATTCATTTTACATCCTTCTTTCTAGCCCATAATGCATTTCAAATATCAACCACGGGAAATACAATTATTTGCATACAAAATAAAGGTATCCTCCCACAAAGAGAACCGAACCCCTTACCTTGAGTAGAACAAACTCAAAAGCATAGCAAGTTCAAAACCAGGTAAGTGAAAGAACTGTACATATAATATTCAACTTGGGATTATTCATTATAACATGTAAACTGGAATTTTCTTGTTATTTAAGGCAATTAATTCCAGCTGCTTTTTCTTTAAAATTAACTAGCATCAATAACCTAGTACTTCCATTCTTCCTACAAAGGAGTACATACATACCTGAAGATAAATATGACCTTAGTATGGAACAGATCTGAGTTTCAAATGACCTACTGTTACTCGAAGTATCAAACCGTATTATTTTGGACACTGCAGCAACAAATCACATGTTTTTTCATGTTTATTAATGGATGAAGATAATTCCTTTGTGACAGAGATCTCCTTAGCTGGAGAAGGATACTGGATGAGAGTTATTCTACATTATTCCAACCTTAGCAAATCCCAAGACACGCACAGGAAGCTAGAACCAGCACAGAGATTTGCGACTTTCCTTATAGTCCCAGAATACTAGACAAGACACATGCTATGGGTGCTGTTACCATCCAAAGGAATGATTCAGGGGCTAAGACAGGAAGAGGGTGAAATGGGACATTCAATACGTGTATCTGATGCGATCACACTTTACTTCACCAATGCATACAGCATTTTTTCCACACTGATTCCCCAGAGGTGGATGAAGGACTGAGCAGAGAAAAAACAAGAGAGAAAGGAAAACAATGTTCCTTTGCGCACACAGGCCAGAAGTTTGCAGGCATTGAACTGCTGTGAGGAGCCAGGTGGCTGAGGCAGGGTCACTGTGTCTATGAGCACCTCAGACTCTGTATCTCAGTCAGCTCAAGAGCCAAAAAGCACTTACAAATCCAGGATTTCATATGGAAACAGCTGATGGAATGCTTCAATGTGTCAAGTTCCAAACACAAGAAATTCAGATTTTAAAGGGGTCTGCAGTGTTTGGGGTTATTACTCTTTTACAAAGTACAATATAACCTCATGTTTCAGGACTGAAAATTTCAAATAGGAGCAGAATACTGGAATAAATCCCCCTTTTTCCCCTCAAGACAGAGATAAATATGTTAATATGAAAGTCTCCTTACAACACAATGTCATCCTCTTTCATTGTTATACTCCAGCAAGAGGAAGGGCATTTACAATCCAAAATAACCTACAAAAATTCTGCAAAAGTGACTGATGTTTCAGGATTTAAGATCAGATAATAGATTGGTACATTGGTGAAAAAACAGATGGTAAATCTTGGTAAGACGTTGCTTGTAATATGAAGACACATCCTGCACAGAGAGACAATTCAGATAAATATAATAAATTACTTTTAAAAAGAAGCCTCTAGCACAAGGTCACCATTCTCATGCTAAAATGATAATGTTTTGTCAATTACTTTTGACATGCAGCAAAGGCATATTTCAGGCTCCACCATCTACAAAAGCACCACGTAAACTATAATCAATATTAATTAGAGAGCAACAGTGTGGATTAAATTCATATTCAGCTTCCAGAAAAATACCCAAAATTCTGACGATGCTGTCTATAAAAAAATGGAGGAAGACTCTTTGTTCTTTCCAGCTTTTTTCAAAACTCCCAACTGGCAGATGAAGTAAGACTTAAAGCCACACATTGCAGAGTGAAAAAGTTGGAAAGCTAGACAAAACATTCCTGCAACATGTTAAGTAAACCTTTTCCTGGAACCAGAAGAAGCCCATAACAGTGCAGGCTGTTGGGGAATTTCATAAAGAATCATAGGCAATGTTGCTGATGGAATGCATGTTTGCTTTCTTAACACTTCCATTTTACTAGCAAAGCAGGAGGGGACCAGGGTACTGTTCTGTAACAAACAAACAGAGCTTTGGAAAAACGTGAGAAGGAAAATCTGTGTATAAAACTGTGATATAAAAACCAGGAAAGAATGTTAATATTTTTAAATAAACAGACTCTCATATTCTGATTGCAATCAGAGTGCAATCTCTCTACATACTTTATAAATACGGCTAAGGGCTAGTCATACTTCATGAAGTAAGACTATTTTATTTTAAATCACAGTTGATAGCAAGAATTGCAAACCTTTTTCATTTCTTTACCCACTTACCTTCAGTAAAATATCTGCTAGAGATCCTATAACGTGCAAAGCTCCATCTTTTTTCCTTGGATCAATGTTTGGCTCTGTCAGAATCTGGTAGCAATATGCCATCATTTTTGGTAATACCTATGCAGGACAGAAAACACACAATCCCCTTTTGTCAAGGTATTTTAATAACATTGTTTACCATATCATATGAATAAAAAATTCATATGACATTTTCAAGAAGAAATTTTGTCTTGGCCAAAGCAATGTGAGGTACTAAGTGTAGCATCTTCCAATAGTTAAAATGTAGAACTTTGGAATTTTCAACTTTTCAGCCAAACTGGTCAAAATTAGGTTAATCTCCTTGAAATTTTGCATTACTAATAGCAAGTAAGGTATTTCTGTTACTATCTTGAGACAAATCAAAAAAAGTGATGAAAAGGCAAGAGGCTCAAACAGCACCTTGCCCTTTTTTCCCCTTAAGTTCTTTTCTGGCTCGTCTCACACATAAATATAAACACGGGGGTGTGTGTACATATATGTATGAAAATATATACCTGTATTTTCAAGGAGAGCTTGGACTAAAACCTCATAAACTTAATTTGATCTATTGATTTTGGCAGTGGTTTCTAAAGTTGACTAGATTTAGAGAAGTTTCTTGGCAAAACCAACTACTGAATGTGATTTCCACACCCATTATGTCCTTTTCCAACGTGCCATTTTGATGGCCTAAATACAAATTATGAAAGTGAGAAGGTAGATCAGCGGACAAGAACTGTTTTGACAATACACAAGTAGAAAGGTCATATTCCACCTAATGTAAAGACTGTGTTCTCCTCTGAAAATCCACCTGGAAATGGAGCTCCATGATTACTGAATGTTAAAATGGAACCCAGAAAAACATTTGCCATTTTAGTAAACTGTGCTTTCCAGGGCTTGCCTGGCCATTTTTGCACAGATCACTGTAAGTACCAAAAGATCTACAGAAAAGGTATGTCCTCATTTAAAGAGTAACTGTATGAAATGGGTTTTGTCCTCGCTAATTTCATTGCTATTAAGAAGGATTTTAAATAGCATCAGTGAAAATTAATAAGGATCAGGTCCACTTTCTCTCCTGCTACAGTTAGTGATACTTAGAACAGCTGTGACAGAGGCTGTTCGTAAACTTGGGAAGATCTATTCCAATATATCTATTCCAATCCAGTTTGTATCTGGCAGATGAATTTTAAATCTGCAAGAAGAATCCACTTAGTATTTATACACACCATATTTTAACTCTCCCAAAACTGAAAGCATTCAGCCAGGAAACACTTGACTATGTAGCAGCAAGTAGATTTTTCAAGACTAGCATCCTGTAGCATCTTTAAATATAAAGGGAAAAATAACATTATTAAGGAAAATTCAAATAATTAAAAACCACTGGTTTCACACCTCTTTTCTCTTCTTTGCAGCAGTGTAAAGGAGATTCTGTGCTGCTGTTGTTGTGGATGCATAGTCCTCAAATACATCTAAAAAATGGGGAGAAAAAAGCATTAAAAATTTTTCTTTTCTGAATAATACTTTTTTTATAAACCATCTTGGTTTTCAGATATCACAAAATCTGAATGAATATATAACCTCTAAATTATTGACATGATTGTCTTCACTTCATGGTTAAAAAGTCAGACCCAAGCTTATGTCACATACCTTATAAAAGCATTTACTTCTTGCCTTCCAAATCCACTGCCACTCTTCATTCCCTTAATTAAGAATATGCTTATTTATTCATTAGCTCTTTTGAGACCATATACAAGGGATGAAAAATCCTCTCTTTTTTAAATTAAAATCCCTATAGGAAGAACAACAATACATTCCAGTACCATCTGTATACCATGTGTACACATTGGTGACTTGATTTTATTAAAACCTCATGGGAAACTTTTTGTACATAAAAACTACTTAGATCTGAGGTTGTTTCATATCTGCTGAAAGGTCAAGTTTTTTAGTTTCATTCATTGCAAGTAAACCTCCTCTGCTCACACTGAAAGTATAATTTATATGCTGAAAAAAAAATCTGTGCTGCAAACATGTTTTACTCCAAACACCCCTGAACAAATTGAATGAAACCAAAAGATCTTAGAATGCTGTCTTAAAATGTGACTCAAATTACACATCAACTTTTCCTGAAAACTTTAAGATAAAACATCATTAAGAAATACTACCAGACTACTGGAATTCTTGCTCCAAACAAAAAAGTGCCTCACTAAACTTGCATTTAATGTACTTTGATACTTGAGTGGTTTTTTACCTTCCATGATACAATGTGAATCTGTATTTAACTGCCTTAGCTACACATAAAAATAAGATTCACTACTTACACAGAAAGAACTGAATTCACACACCAAAAATCAAGGATGTATTTATACCCCAGTGATCAACACTATATTGTAATTAATTTGTTGCATAACAACCCTCCAAGCTTCTTAAATTATTCTATGAATATTTAAATTCTGTTTTCACATATGCTAATCCCAAATCAACTAATTAAAGTTTCCCAAATGCTGCATATATATCTCTGTGGTGCCTGGCTCGCAGGAGTTTTCCAGCTAAAATTGCTGTACTTTTAAAGCACCTTTCTCCTTTTCAATTGCAAGGCTCTTTTAATAAATGTAATTATTCATAATATGGCCCTATGTGTTATTCCCAAGATCTTGCACTGTGTCTTTTGAAAGAATATATATATCTCTCTCTCTCTCTAATTACCTCACAATTCAGTAGTAATAAGTGGAAGAAAAACACTGAAGGCATTGACAATTTTCAACAGGGAAAGAGCAAGTCAGGCCTCTTCTGGTCAAAGTGAGAGCTGCAGGAACCTGCAGACAGCTGGCACATCTGCAAGTCAGGATTCTGAAACCAGCACTAACAAGGGAGCAAGTCAGTCTGTCTGGGCTGCTCTGAGCACATGAAGTAGAAAAAAAACTCTGAGAGAATCATCTAGTTCGAAGCTACCAGCCAAATGGCCCAAACTCACTTGATCTGCCACCTGCTTTTAACCACAGATTGGTGAGATTTAAGTTTTCTTCTTCCTATTGTTCAGGTCACTGGTGGTGAAGAGAGACATTACAGCAGCCATGCTGATCGCCGGAACTACAGCGTGCAGTTATGATGAAAGCAAAAAATAAAGCGAAATTACCAAATTTCATGCGGATATATTCATATGGATCCTCTTGCCAGAGCTCCTCATCCTCATCTTTGTAGCACATTAGAGAGAATATCACCTCTTCTGTTATAGTCTAATTTTAGAAAAGTCAAATACACATAAGTACACATAAAATAAAATTCCAGTACAGCTTCCCTCCACCACAGACTAATTTATTAGACTCCTTTAAGCAGTGCTCTTTTATTTTGTCTAACAGAAACAAATTCAGTGTATTATAGGTACTTTCCTTTTGAAATAGTCCCAGACAGCAGCAGTAATTATACAATCTATCTTTATAATATTACATTACCATGCACAAAATATACTTCAGGACATAGTCTGTACACAGCAGAATATTACATTCTGCAGATGGATCTCACCAGTGCAATACTCAACATGAGAATGGATTTCAGAGTCCTTCCTCTTAAAAGTCATGGAATTAACTAACTACAAAGGGATCTTATGATATGAAAAAATAAAAGAGCAGGAAAACCACTTTTCATTTGTTCTTATAAAACATGTCCTTAAAAGAGGGTTTAGCTCCTCTTAGATCAATGTTCTCTTTGTGCACTATCTTTGCACTACAATCAAAAATCTTTGACAATTCTGAACACCAGCAACTAATAAAAGCCAGAACACTTTCTATCAGACTGTAAAAATTAAAATAAAGAACTTATGGAAAAGAATCTCTGATTGAGTTAACAGTATCTGCAATAAAAGGTAGTAATATAATGCAAAACACAACCACATTTGTTTAGAAATGCTATTTTATTTTCCAGATCAATTGCTGAACGATTCATGAAACCTTTCTTTAACACCACAGAACTTGTTGGGGGAGTGGTGGTGGGGTTTTTTAATCCCTCTGATGACATGCAATGTTTATGACTGGGTTTTATGCACTGACCTGTATGTGTGGCTTCATTTGCTTCCATGTTATAGAGTGAATCACCCCTTGGTTCAGGTAATTCAATGTTTGCTGAAGAACACGTGGCGCAACATAGTCTTTTTGCCTGTACTGGTCTAAGATTCTTAACAGAACCTAAAGAAATGACAAATTGGTATTTTAAAATGAAGACTGAAAATTCTCTCTCATGCATAAACATGCAGTGCACTTCCTCAGTGAATACACATGAACAAATAAACTAGTTTTACAGCAGATGTTCTAGTATTAGAAATCACTATAATGCCTTTGATCCAAAAATCATAAATAATTTAAATATCAAGGTTCTAATCCTGCAAACATTTATGCAGACGTCCACCTTTACTACCAGCCCTACCACGTGAACACTTGTGACAATAAACCAAAGATAAACTTCAACAGTCATAGGCTCACAGTTTACAGAGGCCTCAGCAAAATTTGGAATAGGTAAGGAAAAGGTACAGTGAGATTTTCAAACTGGTGGCTTCTATACCTGCTAAGTGGTGTCTGCGTTCATATTTAAGGACAGGTCCCTAAAGAAGACAATTTACTTTGGAAGAACAGTGATGAGAACAGAAATACCAAACCAGGAAAGAAGAATAGGTTCACCTAAATCTCTGAATCAGAAGAGATGCAAACCCCTTAACTTCAATTACCTATTGTAGCCATCACCTAGCATGCTATTACAAACTCTATCACACAAAGCTTCCTTGATATCAAGGTTTGCCCCACTAAGAAGAAAACACTGCACTAATGGCAGATGAATTATTAGCAAGTAAAAAGAAGTGGCATATACATGAATAACAATAAAAATCAAGGGCAATGCATAACAAAATTTTGAGTCATATGCTTTCAGCAGAACAATTCTGCTCTGTAATTCTTCAGAACATAATAATAAATTTTATTTTGAATATAGCTCCTTCATTAGGAATACTAAGTCCGATTTGAGTCTCTTATATTACATGCTCCCAGGACAAGAATTGTCTATATCTTATTACAGACTCTAGCACAATGTCAGCACTTACCAACTGATGAGTAAGTAACAAAGGCTTAATAATGTAACATTCACAATAGAATTCTTACTAACTCTGCAAGGAATCACGATAAATCACTATTTAAGAGCCAGAAATTGAAGAAATGTGCAGATCATCCAGTACATTTATCTCGAAAGCTAAACTGTCCCCTCTGCAATATAATTTAATACCTTAACAGACAAACTTTAAGTATTTCAAATTATAACTGCCCATGGAAGTCTGTTTTTCCACTCAGGAGTTACAAATTGCAAGGAATTTTGAACAGATATTAGACTGTTTCCCTTTTCATTTAATTTACAGCCTTACCACAACCATTCCTCTCCTTAGTTCTTCCTGATGAATAAACTATTCTGTTGTCAAACTGGATGGAGAAAAGTAATTTTGTTTAGCAACTTTATCAGAACTGAACTGTCTCCACACACCATGTTAAACACAAATAATTAGCATTCCCTAACAAAAATAATTTCCTTGCAAACTGTGAATTTAGGCTATCTTTTCACATAATATGCTTTCCAGGTATAAAATTACGTTCACTGCTGTTCTCCAGACATCTTCTAATCTGCTTGTATCTTCCTGAAATTAAACAGTATCACTGGATTACTGCGCCTAAGTTGTTTGCAGCAAAAGCACTTGGGAAAGGCAGGCCTGAAAATATACCCTTCATTGAAATGAGGCCTCTGCACCAAAAGCATTCCTCTCAGTTGTATCAAGAGTGCTTATACACGATGATAATACCATTTTATCAGCACTCGCCTTTTCTGGGAGTTTTCCTGCAGGGTTTTTTGAATTGCTGAAAATCCGTGTTATTATACCTCAGCTGTATGGCACTGAGTTCTAAAGAACTTCTCAATCACTAAAAGTAAAACCTGCCAGACTCTCTTCATTTTTGTTTAATAAATGAACCTCGATACAAGCACACCGTTAAAAAGTAATACACTTCTAAAAGAACACAGTTTATAAAAAATGAACTGTGCTTACCTGTTGTATGCCCACAGCGTAGGTTTTTAAAAAGAAGTCTGAGAATTCAAAGTATTCTTTAGTCACATTTCCAGGACTTCCGTATCTTTAAAAGGAAAAGGACACAGATATTTACACTGTCAGGAAAACACAGTACTTTCTAAACCATAAAGGACCCCGAGTGGTCTTGCATCAGCAAAGGAAACCTTTACCACAGGTTCCTTCTAAGCCATCCTTTCCCATAACACCTCACTTCTCTTTTCTTTTCTTAAATTATCCTAAGGTATGGTATTATACTCAAGTAAACATGGCTGACATTTTGTCACAAGCTCTGTACCTTCTATGTTTATAGATTTCTTTTCAAACCTTCCCCTGCCTTTATATTTGAGAGAATATAAACACTTGTAGCTATGTTTAGATAGATTTACTTTTCCTGTGGGGCAAGTTTCTTGCCATCTTAAGAGAGTCAAATCATTTCACTAAGAGCTGAGACCAGTGTGCCAGTGCAAGGCAGAGGACAGCAGCAGGAAAACATCTTCATTGACCACAAGCTGTTTAATTGATCAAATTGTCTTCTCTACTTGCATGTCAAGTAACGGTACAGACTTGTAACCCAAATTCAGGTTTTAATCAGTTTGTTACCGTTCAAAGAGACGAGCTACAATATGCAATGCCCACTTCTTGCATTTCCACCACACCAGCTCTGGTCTATCATCTTCATCAATTTGCAGAGTCTCCTACAAACAAATACATGTATTTTAAATTAGTTACGTCATTTGTTGAGAGCAGTTATGCTTTAAATATTCCTTGCTGAGAAAACTAATGTAAACACACAGCGTGGACTAAAGCTTTGGTTCTGTTAACAGTTATATAACACTCAGGAGCGTTCAATTATCTTAATTAGCCAGTATAATGTGTATGTGCAATACCTGACAATGCCTGTACTTTAATTTCAAAATCATGCATATTTACAAAATGCAGATTCTCAGATACACTTGAATACTACATCACTCTGGCTCAAAAATCCAAGGAAAAGAATCTTAAATAGAAATCTTAAAAAAAGAACACTAAGAAAATCTTTACACTGACTGTTCCTCAAATGCCAACACACAATTATCAGAGGTCTTTACAAAGCTAAAACTCACCAGTGGTACATTTCTATCAATGATGGTCCGGAAGATCTCCATCCACTGAGTCATAGTCTGGTTATTCACTAACTGGAGGGGTAATGCATACTGAATAAGGGAAAAAACACACGTATGAAATTCTATTTTTCTCTGTAAAAGGCCGATCTTTCTGCAGTAGTTACATTCTATGGAAGATAAGGTTTTAAGAAAAATTAAAACTACTCAGGTTACATAATACTTCTCTAATTGCATCCTTCTTGGTACAATTTGGAGAGGAATTTCTGAGCAGACATAATGTGAGGAAAGTTCCTTGTCTAAGAACTTGCCAACTCTCTTTATTTTTCTTCCTCACAACAGCCCAGGTAACTTTTATGACCACAGAAGTATCTGTATTACAGGGTTTGGGCAAACCAACAGCATTTTAGCAAGCAAAACGTACTCCTTACTACTACCTAGATACTATCCAGTCAATCTTACTTCTCCACAAAAACTAAAGAAAAGTGACGATATTCAGGCAAGTTATTGAAAAGAAAAATAGGATCTTTCGGTATCTTTTTAATCCATCACCCATTTAATAACAAACTATTTTAGCTTTTTAACCCCCCAGTAAGAATTTTCAGGCTGCTCCTTATGAAGGATCTGGTTTGGTTTCCAATTCTCTGTTAAGTACTCCTTCACCAAACTCATCCCAGTAAAAGCCAAACTCGTCTTTCTAAAGTGCATGTGCCTCAATACATAATATCTGCCAGATCTTCAGCAGATAATGAGAAATGCCACCTAGTGAAGTGCAGCATTTGACAATACTACAATATCCAATACTACAATACACTACAATATCCATTACTGACACTTTCAGAAGCCAACCACACAGTCTAGATACCCATGCAGTTCATATCAGGCTATGTGCAACTTCATAAAAATAGGAACACTTCTCTAGTGAGCTTAGAGACAGAATGTGCAGAAGCACCTACATTCATTAAAAATTTAATCTGGGAGATCATGTGACCAACTTAGAAGTAGAAAAATCTATAAATATCCTATTTCTATAACAGCTGTTTATTGCACATGACTTTCCCCATCCAAATGGGTATTCTTACTCAATCACACCCCTGAGTGTACTGAAAAGGGTCACTGTGCCCAGCAAAGTGAAAGTTTGGTTTTCCTCTACACAGATGCCCACCTGAACAAGAGCATAGAAGATTTTTAAGATTTGTTTCTGAAGCAGTACAGAGTAATGGGAGTTATCAGGCAGAAGTTGGATCATCTGCTGCTGAATCCGAGGCAAAAATATTTGCATGGCTGCTATGAGAGGATCTCGCTCCTCTGCCTTTTTGTATCTGCAAAGGAAACAAAAATGTTGGTCCAGGATCACACTGGAGATCCTAATGCCTATTCCCCACCAACAATTTAATTTCTGTGCCCTAAAAAAACCAAAAAAAGAATATCCAGCACTCACTCACTCACTCTCCCCTCCTCTAACTCCCATCTGAACTCTTTGAGCAAAATCACTAAAAATACGTTTAAATTAAAAAATGGAAAACAACAAATGTTACCTTATACAAACACAGTTACTGAGAGGAAGAACTACTGTTCTTTACTACTGAATTGTCACCTCACAGGAGTAGGGACTTGAATTTCTCTGCTGTTCACAGCAATGCCAAACCCAAGTTGGGTGCTGAACAAATGGGAGTGAACAGCCATTGAAAGGGAAAGACAATTCCTTGCTTTGGAAAAGATTCTCTTTCTCCATTTACATTCCTTTTGTGTGGCGTATACATATGTTTCTAACAATAGGCAATTAAAAAAATGAGTGATAAGCTCCACTACACTACTCCTAATTTATGCTTTGTGGATTTAGACTATCAGGAAGATGCTACAGGTAACAATATGCAACAGCAGTATATGACAATGACAGCATTGTAGTCATGACATAAAAGCAGAAAATAATTTGCATTCATGCATCTAGAATATGGGGAATCTTCAAACAAAGGAAGTTACAAACCTAAGGATTTTTTTTACAGCCAGATCAAAAGTACAAAGCCTCAAGAAAAAAATCTCAGTAAATTCATACAGGTTATTGCCGGCAGCTCTGCTTTCAATTCACTAATGATACAAAGATGATGAATATTTTTCATTTATTTGCAGGAAAGGAAGCATATGATAATTACTAAATTCCCATTTTCTACCTGAATTCCCTCGTAGAACTGCCAGTGCTCTTAAGAATGTCATTTTCAGTAATCAACTCAGACTGAAAGTACCAATTCCTCATCTACTGATGGCCATCAACTTACTCATAAGTCTTCACCAGCTGATAGAGGCACAGGAGGCTCCCAAGCCAACTCCCACTGTTTGGGGACTGCAGGTAGTATCCTATCTTGTCTACCACAGCTGTCCAGTGGCCAGGGAAGTCATGTTTAATGATAGCACGGAGGCACATTGTCAGCTGGGCTCTAGTGCAGGGGGGAAAAAGAAATATAAGCAAATAAGGTCATGGCATAGTGTTTAATTTAAAGGATAGATGCCAAATCTTAGTTTATTGGCTACTATATGTCATAAGTATCATGCATATTTTGACAGCACTGAAAGAGTTTTGGGAAGTAGCAGAGGAAAAGCAAGAAAAAAATCCCATAGGGTTTGACTCTAAGAAACTCATTTCAGAACATTTTAGCTACTTTTCTCCCTCTCTCCTCCCTCTCCACATGTATCAAGCAGTATTTTAAAAGAATTAGTTGCTCATGAAACCAGCTAGCTTTGTGCTTTGAAAATGAATGTTTATACTTGCTTATCGAGCTGAAAGCAACCACAAAAACACAAATTTGTATGTTTTCATTAAAGAATAATGGCGTGTGTTATGATCCAAGCCACAGGTTCCTCAAGAAATTAAAATTTTCCTGGGATCTACTAGAACAGCACTTTCTCAACCTTCAAAGCATATGGCAGAGCCAATTAGGTAAAAAACCTCTTACCACTTCTCTCCTGCCACACACTTTTAGATGCCACTCACAATGGTGAGGCAAGGCAGAACTGTTGATTGACTAAACTGAGGTGTGACTAAAAAAGCTGAGCAGCACGGAACTAGAATCTGTGGAGAAATACTTTTAGTTCTGCTAAGCAATGAAAAATAAAGCCTGCAGAAAATATCAGTTCCCATCCTATCAGCCTCACTTTAATTCAAGGGGTGAACAATCATAGACTGTAGTATGTCTGTGATTCTTCACTATTCTTCCAGCAAAAGGAGAACTGCAATTCTTCATTCTTTTAACACCTCAAAACCGAGAACCCTAATACATATTTAAATAGTGGGATTACATACAAAAATTGATTAAGTAATTAAGAAAAGGGCTACCAGAAAAAAGGAAACAAATCTTGGACAGTATTTCCCTGAATGGTTAATTCTATACTGCAGACAGCCCTATATACTATCTGCCTTCAATCAGCCAAACAGACAGGCTGTCACTACAGCAAGTGTTACAAGACACTTCGAACAACACCCTTAGAGGATAAACCACATCACAGGGCTCTCTGCCAGGTTACTACTTTTCTGAAAAACAAGCACACATAAGTAAGTCTAAACAGATTATTATTACTTTTGCAAAAAAGATCTTGTCTCATATCCCAAGACATCAAGATTCTCATGTTAACAACATCCAGACTGGTAGGTCTGAAAACGTGAGCAATAGAAACATCTCTATGCAATGTAAGGTACCTCACTAAGTCAGGAGAACGAATTATTCCTTCTACAATGTTATCCCGAATCTGCTGACGATCATTTTCATGAATGTTAAACGGAAAAACTGCTTCTCCAGGAGGTGGCTCACGGTCCGGCCAGTACTGTGTCACCATGTTCTTCAGGTAAATGGCAGCTACATACAGACAGTGGGAAAGAATAGTTTAATTCTACACATTGACCAGTGCTCAACATGTAGAACAGATGAAAGCAGAACAAAGCATTGAAAAGGCGACTAAAAACCACCAGCTGAATTCTTAACAATTATGGGCACTGAGCGCAGCTGAGTCAGAAAAACATTCTTATGATTTCACACAAGATCAGGCTCAAGGGCCTGCCCAGAACAGAACAGGATATTTCCACCAGCATCTCCTGAAGTACATTCTTTACTACAGCAGCCTTCCATACGGACATAATATTCCATCATCCTAAACAAGCCAACAAGAATCTACTTATCTTTGTTTTCACTCATCCCTAAAACAACTACTCAAGCTCAGTAAGTGAAGCTTTGGAAGGCTCGTGTAAACAAATCGTTGCACACACAGATGGGACACTCTGCTTGGGGAAATGCCCAGTATGAAACTGGCACGTGGCCTACCTTCTATTCAGACAGCAATGTTTGTTGTGAAGTCCCTAAGCTTTATCTCACTATTAGGATTTCCCATAATCCTTTAGAATTGTTCCCTTCTGTCTCACATGAAAAAAACATGAAAAATAAAGTTAATCTTCAACAGAAAATAAAGCAGCATTTATGCATCACTACTAAAATGCCTGAAGGCATTCTTCAGGAAACATAGAAAATATGGTGTGAGGCATTAAAGGAATGTTCCTAATAAACTCCTATGCCCATACACAATTTTGGTTGATTACTAGCTAGGGTTTTAAAATATAAATAAGATATCCTTGGGTACAATATTTTTTTTTGGTGATAACAAATCGCAAAATATGAAAACATGTAGTTTGTAAAATATTTTATCGGAGCAAGAGGAAAAACAGCTCTTTGTCTATGACATGCCAGACTAGTCAGACAAGAAACAGGTCCTGAAAGACCAACCCACGACTTTAATCTACTTTGTCCACAGATCTTGTTGTTATACAAATTCTTGGCTTTTAAAAAATTCCCAGGGAAATCTGTTGCCTTACAAATATAACTTAAATGTACTTTTCTTTTACATCCCTATTCTGTAAAAAAATAAAATTACATTCTACATAGTTGGTTTTTTGCCTGAATGGTACTGAAATGAGAGATTAATTTATAAAAATGACCTTATGGAGTTTAGATTAAGCCTCAAATTTTACTACAGAATGGACTAACAACACCATTCAAAGTTGGATTATCTTTGAAAAAATAAAGGCCAGCATGACAAAGAGAATATGTCAGCACGCCCCAGAGCACTCGGGGGATTAATGGGATCTGTACCAAAAAAAACCCAACAGTGCTTCTACGGGAAATGCTGTTCGATAGGATAAAAACAAAGCTGTGAATGAAACAGTATTAATTAATTTACTGAAAAACCTGAACAGTCTCTGTATCTGACAAAAATATTATATACGAGTAGTTAAAACAGATTATGAGAATTTAGAATCTGATCTTCCACAAATGCATACGCAAAAGTTAACTGCACCACTATACCTGAACTTACACACACAGCTGGGCAATCCTTCCAGACATGTGTAACTTACCAGTGATGTGACCTTCCTTCATATCTACTTATTTAAGTAGTCACCAAGATACTGACTAAATGTATGTGGCTACCCTTGATCTAGGGATTAAGGAGTTATTTCCATTTTTCAGAAAATTTCATTTTTCCAGGCGAAAGAGATTCAAATAGAGAAACATGTATTCAACTGTGATACACTATTTTATTTTTAAATTCACACTCGTCTTGGCATCATTACTTCTTCACCAGCAGGAGACATAACACCTAAGGGTGCTCACTTTTGAGCAGAAATCATGCTTTTTTCATAACAGTATCACAGCAATCCAGTAGGGATCACTATACACACAGGGAAAGTCAAAGTAGGACTCTATCCTATACCCATGGTCTTATCTGACCCTCATGTAGGAAAGACACAGCAAAGATAGATCTTTTTCATTTCCTCCTTCAGAACAAACCTGAACTGACTTACACTGCAACAGTTCAAGAGTCTGTTCAAATAACAGACTGACTTTCTACTGAAAGGAAACGGAACAAGGAATTTATCTCACCTGCTTGACGCACTGGAAATTCAACTTGATCAGATACTATGATTTGCAGCAGACTTGGAGCAAAGTTGATGATCTTATAGGACTGAAATACACAGACAACACAGTAAGTCACTATGTTTGAAGAAGACTGCATTAGTTAATGCTGAATGAGAAATACAAACTAAGGATTTTGCACTGCTTTTGCACTACCCTCATGATGTATGAAAGGTTTTAGCACTTGGATTTACTCAGATCTGCAGAAATCAAAATGATTACTTGTAAAAGCCAAGCATGTAACAGCACATGGGCAGAATAAGTAATGTGAAAAGGTTCTCAATTAGAGATTAGTGGTTATTAATATTTAAATAATTCTAAGAATACATACTGAAAAGCATTAGAGATCTGTGTTTGAATTATTCAACTTAGCCCCATAAGTCATATGGATATTGACATGCTTCATCAATACACATCATTTATTTGCAAAACAGTTTGTGGTAGAACAGCAATAGCGAAAAGATTTTTAAAAATCATTTTAAATTGTTTTCAAGCGTAAACAGCATCTGCATTAGCCATATGCAACTATCTTTTACCAAACTAGATGTGTAGTGCATCTCAATAAAAATTGGGGAAACAGTAGGATAAACATTTTCAATTAAAATCAAGTGTAGGCAGATAACACTTCAAAACCCACAGCCTTCATGGGAACTTTTCAAACACTACATCAGCCATGCAGCCGAAGAATTTCAAAGAGAAAACAATGCTCAGTGAACTTCTAAGCAAAGCACACCAGATTTAAAAGATGTGACAATCTGATAGCATTATCCTGCTGCCATCCACCAGGGCTCCTCCAGCATGGAATCGCTGACTCAGCATGGTGCAGTTACTAGTAAGCCTTGGCAGCTCAGTACTGGCAGGTCAGATCTTTCATCCCTTGGATCCATGTGCTTTATGTTCAAAGAGAGAGGTTTCTTAGGGCTAGATGGCAGCAGGTTTCTGTATTTCACCTTTTATAGTATTTCTTCCCACTAGATCATGCCTGGCAGTTCTGTGGCTGTTTCCAGAGTTGTGCTTTAAGCACAAGTATAGAACATCCTCCCATAAACTCTGCCTCATTTGAAAGCTGTGAAATAAGACATACTTTCTGCCCTTCATGTCCCCAGTTCCTTGATCTAACAATCCCATAACAAGGTAAAATTACATTGCTTTCATGATGCCTAAGTGTCCCAGCTGCAATGTGACACTATCCTTCAATAATTTTACTGAATCACTTAACTTTCTGGCCCTCATTTTATTCACTATAATGATAGTGTAATTCTAACCTACTCTGTGCTCAGAGACTCATTTGATGTTTATAGAGTAATCTGAGATCTGAGATAAAAGCAGTAGTTGCAAATCAAAAGCATACTCTCCTGCAATTTCCTTCTCTATAAACTTTAATTATCCCTAAGAAATGCTCCAAATAAAGTAAAAGCTGTAACATCCAGCACAGGAACTCCATTTATCTACAGACATGCTCAACTGGTTGAAGTATATTGGATTCCAAAGAGCACCTTTTAATTCAGTATCCTAGAGTGCAAAGCCTGCCCTTCAGTCACTACTGGACAACACTGATGGGTTCTGACGGGACCACAGTCAACTGCAGCATCCTCCAGCACTCAACACCCAAGTTACACGGAGATAAGGAAAGCATGAGAAATCCCAGCAGCACAAAAAATCAAAACCATGCGTGAACTCTAACCGTCCTTTTCATTCTCAACAGTGCCTGTATACTGTTCTCAGACCCCATCTACAAAGCTTGTACTGCTATAAACACACTGATTAAAAATGTAGCTTTGGGGGGTTGTTTCGTTGGTGGTGGTTTCCTGCTGCAATCCTACCAGTACCACATTTAGAGTGGATACAGTGCTAACGATATTATTTCCCTTTCCCTGTCCAGTTTTTAGTGGATCTACATTAAAATCACTGCTACTTCAGGGTAGGTTTATGCGTACCACTTGTGCTGGCGTACAACTGCTCTCCCTGAAGTTTTGCCAGCATCTGCACAAATATGGTTATTTGCCTCCGTGCCAGATCCGCTCAGCAAGCACTCAGAGTGACAAAAGCCCTGTTACACAGACGGAAGGCACAGTGTCCCCGAGGGGGTCTCATCCCCACCGGCACAGCGCTACGTGCGTGTCTTTACACTTCACACACCACCACCCCTAAAGAGATCGTCAGGCCCATTAAATCCTTCTGTTCCCTATTATTGTCATGTCCATAATTTACATTTTTACATAGCTCTGTTTACTACTCGTTATCAGAAACAAGAAGACTGTAGAGATCAACAGAGACTGTGAGCCCACATTAGAAACAAGACACCCGATTCTGTTGTATTTGTGAAGCTCAAATTACATCCTGCTCACTTGTGCAGCAACAAACCCGGGTCAGGAAAACTACACGCTGTCTGCAGTTTTTAGAACAGAGGACTTTTTAAAAAGCTGCATGCAGCAACATTTTTCCTATACCAGCACATTCTCGTTTGTTTAGTTGTCACGCTAATTGTGATCTTGGGATGTGTCCCTTCCCTGCGTTGCTCCGGACATCAGCAAACAAAGCTGAACCTATTGCACAAGCAGGTGCAGAGCAATTGTCAGGTGTATACTGTGACATGGAAATGGACGTGGAAGAGACTTTGGAGCAGGATGAGTTCAACAAGACAGTTCTTTTTATCACTGCAGCTGCACCTTAACAAAAGGGGAGCAGGAATATTGTCAGAGCCACAGAAGGAATACAAAACTATCTGGTGATTTTGAAGAGCCGTGCCCAGGAGCCGCAGGGAGGCACCAGATGGCTGAAATAGACCTTCAGCAGAGCTCCCACAACACAGCACGGTGCTTTGTGCACTTGGTGAATAATTACACTGCCTTGAACCCACATTGTTGGGATCTGGTAAAACTTTTTGTGAAAGTGCTGATCCACTGGGGCATGTGTTTATTTTGAAGGAGAAAGTGAAAGTTTTTGAAAAACAAACTTTCACTGAGTACTTACAAATTATTTTAAAGCTGTGTAAAACACATACAGACTGTTCTTGTAAGAATCACAGATCAGACCATTTATGCTAAAAAAGAATCTCATTTCATTCCCACTGGGATTAAGAGGATGGGATACAGAAGTGTGCAAGGCTAGCAGCTATACTGGGAGAGGCATGCAGCATTGGGAAGACATAACTGGGTAAATTTACAGCAATGGAGAAGAGATGCATATGACCCATGCATGTTGTTCCATCTGTGTCCACTGTCTCGGGATCTGTGCACTGCAGCCGCACAGCTTTCTGCACTCTGTTCCTTCACCTTCGGCCTGATGTATCCTTCCCTGCCTCAGCACCACAGCTCCAGGCTTCAAAACATCAGAGAACACATCTCTTTTTGCCTATTTCCTCTTCCAGTTGATTAGGTACAGAACATATGACACTCAAGTGAGCCTCAGATGGGCCACTGAAAAACATGAATATGAAGACCATCACTTGTAAAGGACTAGAATACAAGGACAGATAAGTAGGAAAAATATATTAAAATCTCCCCAAATCTATTCTATTGAAGCAAATACTTTTCACATCTAATGTTCAGATTTGGCTCCCAGGTTATCATACATGATACGCTACTAAACTCATTTCACGAAGCATTATTCTTGTGTCTTGCTAGCTGTCACATTTAAAGCCCACAACGAGCAACTGCTCCAGAACTACAATTGTCAATAACCTTCCCACTGTACTGATGGCAACCACAGTGCCCAAGTGCAGAATGGCACTGAAAGATGCTTCTTCCCCTGCAAAACAACAGGACACTCGAGGACAATGGATATGGGAAATCTGGAAGCCTTTCTTCAGGTTCTGCAAGCCTAGATCATCCTTCTCCATCAGTAGTAAACATCACTCATTATTACGTCTGAATACAAGTATGGCACATAAAAATTGCTGAAGAAACAAGGCACTGTATCTTTGTTTGCAAAAACAAACACACAGAAGAAATTTGTACCTTGAATTCATGAGCAATCAAATTTTACAAAGATAATTTTAAGGCTTAAAATTTTGATCCAAATGCTCAGCTACCTGGTTTACCAAGTCTTACTTTTTTTTCTGTGTACTCAAAATGTATACTTAGAAATTCCATCGGCACACTTAGGAGTATTTCTGCAGTTATTAATAGCATTGTCACTGTTGTTTTTTTACACTGTCAGTCCAGACAGTTTTCAAAATAAACTACAACTTCAAGAGACGCTTTTTTCTTCCCCTGCCTATACGCAAAGTACTATGTGGGGAGGGGAAAACACACAGTGTTTTCACCCAGAGCTAAAGTAAGCTTGTGTAACAACCCACCTGAATTTCTTTCCTCTATGGGTTCTGCATCCAAATTCATCCAGTATCAAAGAAACTTCACTTTCCACAGAACTTTTAACCATCCAAGTCAACTTCCTCATCAAATTGGTCTTTAATACCTGAGATTTCTCCCTCTAGGTATCATGAGGTGCTCATTGGCACTTACAGAGTGGCCTTAAGATCCCTGCCTACTATGGCAGCCAGCTCAACAAAGACATGGATATGGAAGGAAGCCAAACTTTATTCTGGACTCTTCTGCTTTTGGGTAATCTTCTCACACTTCTTCCAGCACTGCTACTCAGTTTCTGTCAAAGCCAAATTATGTAACTCCTACTCAATATTTAAAAAAACCCAACTGTATTTCTGCAATTGAGTTCTTGTTTTCTCCTTTGCTACAGGCCAAAGGAATGTGTTACAGCATGTTAAGCCACTGAAGATTAACGCATAAAAACTGTATGGAAATCCTATCTGAACTGGAATTAGAATGACTCTGTATGTTCAGCAATCAGACAGTATATTTCACAGCACTGCAAGAAGTGGCACATGAAAGCAGTATATAGCCATAATATAAATAAATAAATGAACCCAGCAAAAGTCCTTGAAGTCCATGAGACGGATGTAACAGGAGTAATAGCCTGGCACAGACACTGACAAACGACGCCGGGAACTGAGTATATTTCTTGGTAGGATAACTAACTGTTCTACTGAGTACAGTGTGAGTGATAAATATCATCAAGTGCACGCTAATTATGTGACAGAGCTGAACTAAAAAAAGGCAGGGCGGGGGGGCAAACGAAAAAGAGGGGGATGGAAAGATGTGTACACTTAGAAACCCAAGAGGCTAAAAGGGAAATGACAGCAATTACATGACATAGACACTGACCTGGCAGGAAATTACTGCTCTAGTTTAGCCAGAATCAGATTTCAAATAAATCCCACACTTAGAGTTGTGTTCAGATCACAGAGAGAAATGAAGTTCGTAGATGATTTGGAAGTAGCATCAACCAAGGAGAAAGATCAGATAAACCCTACTAAGAACTGAATGATCTTTAGAACTGCACCAACAAAAATGGAGTGGGGTAAGAGGCCAAAGTACATGGTCAGGTACTCAAGGATGATAGAATTTCTCCTAAAAACTTGAGGTTTCTGAGTGAAGAACAACTATAGAAAAAGAGAATAAAAATACTTTGGTATACTGAGTGATAAGAAACATGTAGATGTCGGACACAAAGAAGATAATCATAGATTTAGTATTTAATGAGGTATTAGTGGCATGGAGCACGAGACTTTCTGGAACACTGCAAACACAAATGACCAGAATGCACAAGAAAGATTAATTCAATGGGAAACCGGTGCAGAGAAGAGCTGTGCTCCTATTATTAGATTTCATAAATTCAGTTTTATGATATGGGGAAGGAAATATAGCCTGCTGAGGCTAGAAAAACAGATCTCTAGGGGATCAGCCTTTGACAAATCTGTCAGAGAGGGTACCAAGAAACCTGTTTTAGTTAAGAACTAAGATTGGCACAAATGGATATAAATGGAGCATAAACTAATTTTGACTGAAAACCAACACTTGTTTCTAGCTGCGAGAGGAAGAAAATCCACAAGCAGCTTTCCAATAGATACAAAAAGGGGAAAAAAAGAAAGGAATCCTGATTCCATTTCTGAATGCAGTTAGGTGATAATCCAGAAAGCAGACAGCAAATTCATTGCTTTGGGTGTATCTTTACACAGCTGCAGGAACATAGAGGAGAAAGAAGCATTTTCAAACATGCTGGGTCTTCTTACAGGTAGAAAAACTTTCATTCATGTAAACTCCATTCCCCATGCTCTACACTGTAAGCAAACTGTGGAGTCAGGGCTATCATGATATTGTTCTAAAGGACTCTCTGTCCTGGTGCAGCACTGAGGTACCTACAGAGAGGCACTGTCTACAGTGCCTCTACAGAGTAGGATTTGCAGTGTCTGGGAAGCTCATGGCACCACCTGGATACCAAGCTGAACACCAGTGTACACTGCAGATGAGCTAGCACAGCCAAGTTTTACCTTAACACCCCCGAGCGTGTCTCAAGAGCAGCATCCCTGTAACTATGACACAGAATAAAGGTGACCCCTGTTCTGCTTGGCCATGGGCTCCATCACTACTTTGGGTACTTACTGCCAGAGAGTTTTCTGTTTGGTTGGCGGATTGGTTCCTTTGCTAGAAGAAGATAATTGCTGGAACAGCACCTGGATTCCAGCACTTGCAGGAACACAGGGACACGTCAACACTACCATCAGATACATGGGAGCGGAGTCTGACACGTCGCTTTGAAGCCTTGCTTCAAAAGCACTAAAAAGCTTCAAGATGTCAAAGTCCCACGTTAAGCAACACTGCTCAGGAGCACTTTCGTTCCACTTATCCAAAGAGTCATGTCAAACCCAGCACTGCATCAGCACATTATGTCAGTCAGATACATCATGCTTCATCTAGTAACAGGAAGCCTACACAAAAATAGGTACGTCTTGATTTCAGGATTCATTCTTCATAATAGTTAGAAAAAAGAATATGTGTCAAGTATTTTAAAAGAAAAATCTGCATCTCAACCTGTTTTCAATAAGTCTACTTGCACTCTCCAATCTAAAACCTGTGTGTTTCATGAGAATTGAACTATCCATCACTTCAACTTAGAACATTATACAGCTCTCAATCTTAAAATGCTTTCAAGACTTTTCCTGAGCTTCACAGCACTTACTGGTGATGACAGCGTTAGAAGCAGGACCTAGGAACCCAGAAGCTGCCTCTTTGTTCTGAACAGAACACTGTAGCAGCAGTAGTTTGTATTGTTGTTTTGACTCCTGTGCAACAGGCTGCTGACAAATATTTGTCATTTCCCTCTCAGCCCTTAACAGTAGGGATAAAAACAGATACTTATGGATTTTTAAAGTAACTATGCCAAAAAGAGAAAAAAAGCCTTGCATCCTTATCTAAATATTCACAAGAGCATTCTCAATGTCCAGCACTTAATCTACTGATTTACTAAAGGAATTTAACAACTGCTAAAGCAAGGATTAGCTGTATCTAATTCAGAAGAAGTTTTAAGTTGCCTAAATATAAAACTAAGCTGGAGGAGCAACCCTGAAGTAGCATAATTCCTGACAGGCAATTCTTATTGACTGTTTTGTTAACACACCAACACAACCAAAAAATCCCGAGTCCTCAAAGAGAATTGATCAAATATTCCATCAAAGCATAGAACGTAAAGCTTTACTAATGCTGTGCACGGGAACTTTCTCTTTTCTCGAACGTTCAAAGGTTGGGGTCACACTTTCATTCAGTGCATACTGCCGCTACTTTAGGAAAAGGTTTTTCACCCAGAGGGTGGCTGGGCACTGGAACAGGCTCCCCGGGGAAGTGGTCACAGCACCAGCCTGACAGAGTTCAAGAAGTGTTTGGACAACGCTCTCAGGCACATGGTGGGATTCTTGGGGATGGTGCTGGGCAGGGCCAGGAGTTGGACTCGACGATCCTGATGGGTCCCTTCCAACTCTGCATATTCTGCAATTCTGTGATTAACTGTAGGATGCCATGACATATACTGCCCACGAAATGTAATGCGCCTTCCTCCAACTTTCGCTTGCCGTGCTCCTGAACGGGACAGAACGCGCCCCTGAGCGTCACTGCCGCCCGTCCCCTGTGAGCGCCAGGGCGCGACCCGCGCAGGGCCACATCAATGTCATCCCTTCCCAGACCGAGCGGCAGCGTCCCGGCCACGCCGAGGGCCGGGCTGCCGCACTCGGGGGGCGCCTGCCCGAGGGTCACAGCACCGCGGTCACCGCCGAGCGAGGGCAGCGACCCGCCCGTCCCCAGCCCCGGGCCCCGGCAGCAGGCGGGCTGTCCCGGCACGGAGAGGGGAGCGNCTCGGCGGCGACGCGCAGCTTGGGGTCTATGGTGCCCTTCAGCGCCTGGATGATCCTGTTGGGATCCATCTTGGCTTTCCCCCGCCGGCAGGCAGCTCTTTCCCGGGGCGGCAGGACGCGGAGGAGCCGCCGCTAGCGCCGCCGCCCCCCCGTGCCACAAGCGCGGGCCCGCGTACCCCACCCCCCCCGGGCCCTCTCCACAGCCATTCACCGGTTTGCGACAGCTGGATATCGGGAAACGGGCGCTGCTTTACGGCCGCGGCGCCGCCTTCTGGCTTCGGGAAGGGGTCGGCGCGAGGTGGCCGCCATCTTGTTGTACGGATAGGAGTCAGCCTGGAGGGCTAGAAGGGGGTGGGGTTTGCAGGCCGTGACTCCACAGGCGCGGCCATGTCGCTGTACGGAACGGCGGGGGTGGTTCCCGCCGCGCCCTGCACGGATTATTTTTAAATTAGGATTTAAAAATCCCATTTTTCTTTCTTAATAGTTTACTGTGTTTTTCCAGGTAGCTTTTCAGCTTTCATGGGAGGCTTGGGTGTTCTGTATCTGTTCCCCCGCGAGTCGTTCGCACAAGAATTAAGAGTGAGAACACGGGGACTGAATGAGGTGGTGAGGTCAGGTCCACGGAGGAGAACTGACACTGGTCACAGTTATCCAGGTGCCTCAGGGATGTGTCCTGCACAAGAACGACTGACAACATACAGGAAGACAGAAATTTGCTGCAAGGAGCTTACTCAAATGCACCGTTGGGTCACACGTCGTAATTCCTACTCTGCATCTGAGCGGGTTTGTGTGTGATACTTGTCCTCATCATTATGTAGATTAGTAGAACCTGAAAAGGGTTTGCTTATCTTAATGCTGTTTGTGTGTGAAAGGGGGTGGGAGAGGCTTACCCCTCATCTTGTCAGGAATACACAAACACCACCTCTAACACTTCAAAACTCAAAACACTTGCTCCACCCTGATTCTCCACCTCTCGCCTATTATTTCCCCCTTAAATCCCAGACCATGCAAGTGAACCAAAGATTTAAGCATCCGTGTAGGTATAAGAAAGATGTCTGTCAAAGGTGTAATTCTCAGGTAAACAGACCAGAAAAACCTCATGACTAATACGGTTTTGGTGAGCCGAATCCTTTGGTTACTTCTGCAGGTGATGTTTTACATAATATTTACAAACCAGAGACATGTGATTAAGCGGTAGGAGGAAGAGAAAGACTATTTGCTGTGCTTAGGAGGAGTCGAACACAAGGGCAATGACAAGATCATCCCATTATATAGGTGCCTTAACAATACAGTTGAACAATATGTCATTTGTTCATTGTAATTACAGTATAAACCAAAACGTTAAAGCAGCTGGCACTATAGTGATTTAATAATAATAAAAAAATGTCCCTTAGTAACTTTGCCTCTAATTAAAAAGGAATCTAGCTGTCACAATAAATTGCACCTTACCTGGCACTTGGAGATCATGCGCTCTCTTGTGGTTTTCATCACCTTTTGAAGTGTTGCAGAACACCTGATCATTATCTTTCCTTTCTCCTGTAATGCAGCTCTACAGCATCTAGCAAGAAATTGTAGGCACTTTCATTGACCTTTCCATTTCTTCTTAAAAGCAGATGAGAGTATGCTCAGTAATCATAAAATACAAACAAAAACAATGTTAGTGTAAACAGTGTATATTATTAGCTATGGTAATTCTTTGTTGCTTTCCCATTTTGTTTAAGGTAATAAATTGTCCAAGGAAAACTGCCCATTTAAAAAATCTTGGATTCCATATCGTAGTAAATCCAAATTGCTTTAAAGGATTTGTAGTGGTGTATCTCTACTCCCTTTTCCCAAATTAGCATGTTATGGACAGTTTAAGAGCAGTTCTGTTTCATTCCATTTCCGTGTATTCATCCATAGTAGGTGAACTTAAAAGTTATTAAATTTATTCATTGAAGGACTTTTGTAGAGCTAGTGATGTAAAACATATCAATAAAGAACAAAATATACTTAAAGGGTATTATAACATCTTTCTAAAACGTTTTTCAGAAATTTATTGCACTTACCACTTATATTTAAAATGGTACTTTCAGTGTTGCAAGCATTGTAGTCTACCTGTGTGCTGGGTTTGCTGGATGCCTTCTTTCTGGACAACATGAACCTTCATAGATACCAGTGACTATGTCACTCTAAAAATAATTAATTGAAATATTTTTATATGATTTCAAAAACTTCAGGATGAAAGTAACTACTTATAAGCAAGAACTCGTATGCCTTTTCGCTAGAGCAAAGATTCTATTAATATTTGGGGTTTCATCTACTTTGAATGAATGGTAGGGTTTGGGGTTTTAAATCTGTTCTGCTACTCTGCAAATTAAGAATCTGAGGTAAAATTCAGAGGTTTTTCTTGTCAGCTCTCTAACTGCTGGTAACAGAAGATCCAATGTGAAGGGACAAGTGAGATATTAAGAAACTAAAACAAATGAAATCAAAGTTGCACCAGCATGCAAGTAAGGGAAAAAAAAAAGAATGATGGTACCAAGGAGATAGGTAGATAATGCAAAGCAAAGATGTGGGGGTTTTTAATGCTCCAAAGCTTTCCAGGTGTGCTATAACAACAGTTTTGTAAAGTATTTAGAACAATCAATCTTATTTTAAAACTCAGCTGTGAAACCAAGGATTTTAAAAGTAACCAGTTTGACTTGAACAAAAATTAGAGCAGGTTCTTTACAGAGTTGCCATCAAGATAACACTATTAAGTTCAAGAACTTTGGGAGGTGGAGAAAAACTTGAAAAGCCTTACATCTTGCAGGTTACTTGGAATAAGTCCTTTGACATTCGGTGGCTTTGAAGTGCACTCTGGAGGGGTCTCAGCTGCATGTAACACACTCTGCTGGCATAGAACAACCCCTTTCTTATCATGCCAACCACATCCCTTTAGGACAGCACCCGGTTGTAAGTTGTTAATAACAGACACTCCTGACAAAGCATGAGAAAGAGAACAGCGCTCCTCTGTGTGATGTGCTACAGGCTAAAAGCAAACCACTGTTTTCAATGTAGGGCTTATTTCATTGTCGTAAACTAATGACAAAGTGATTGGATCTGTACCTAGCATAAAGCCTTCATTCCGTACCAACCACATCTCAAACCTTACTCTAGGGCCCAAAAGCTGTATGAACTAATACTTTCCAGCCAGATTAGTACTTTACGATATTATTGTTTCAAGTACAACACCGCCAGGAAACGTTCAATCCACAAATACAAATGTGTAAGTTTTTTTAATTCTTAATAGAATTGTTTATAGTTGGGAGAAAATTAAGTTGATCAGAGACTTTTGAACAAGTGTGTAACTAGGGTTAATTCATTTTTACCTGGTTATGGTACTGCATCTCTGCAATTATAATACACAACAGACTTTTCATATCCTTCACAAGACATGTATAGTTTTAATAAAGAGCTAGCAAGGATGATCTGCAGTAGATAAATGTATTCCATCCTCCAGACACAAGCCCTTGATCAGAGTTAATATTCTGAAGTCTTCTCCCCCGATGACTATTTTGTTGGCCCAGCTGTAGATAACAAAGCAGTCAGAGAGGAAAAGGTACCTAAGCTGAACCAGCAGGACAGAGCTGTGGCATTCTCTGCAGCACCACTGCAGCCTGCAGGATAGAGGTTTCCTTAGCTGCAGGAAGTCAGCCATGGCAGTGGTAGGAGATCACTCATTGTCTCCCCTCAGTTCCACAACCTGGAAAAATCCCCGCAAAAGTCACAAGTCCATTAGCATTTTGAAAACTTTAGGAAACCCTTTGTCACAGTTGAACCCCCCTGAGCTGGCAGCTGAGCCCCACACAGCCACTCACTCACTGCCCTCCAACGGGACAGGGAAAAGAGCTGGAAAGACAAAAGTGAGAAAGCCCATGGGTTCAGATAGAGACAGTTTAACAGGTAAAGCAGAAACTCAAGCAAAACCAAGCAACGAATTCATTCACCACTTCCTGTGGGCAGGCAGGTGTTCAGCCATTTCCAGGAAAGCAGGGCTCCATCACATGTAATGGTGACTTCGGATCTCAGACACTGTAACTCAAATGTTCCCCTCTCCTCCTTCTCCCCCCAGCTTGTATTGCTAAGCACAACATCATCTGGTCTGGGGTATCCCTTGGGTTGGTTGGGATCAGCTGTCCTGGCTTTAACCCCTCCCAAATCCTTGTGTTCCCCCAGCCCACTCACTGGTGGGCAGTGTGAGAGGCAGAAAAGTCCTTGACTCTGTGCAAGGCCTGCTCAGCAATAACCAAAACGTCCCTGAGTTATCAACACTGTTTTAGTCACAAATTCAAAATATAGCCATATACCAGTTACTCTGATTAAAATTAACTCTCTCCCAGCCAAACCATTACACCCTCCCATTTCAGGGTAGGTCCAGTATTTCACTGATGTCAAGAGAAGGAAACACGGAAATTTACTCACTCTAAATGCAAACACAGTGTTTCTTATCCTTAAAGTTTATCTTCAGCAGGCTGCATGAGAAAAATAAATCGGAGGTAATTTAGGTGGTATCTGATGTGCACAGCACATAGACAGCAATAGGAAATTTAGCAGAACTATGATGCCCCTTTGTATGTTTTAATTAGACCTGATAATAATCCTTACACAGTTAAGGCATTTTTCCTAATGCAACAATTCAATTGACTTCATTTAACAATTACTGAGAAAAAAGGAGTGTAAAAATAACTTACACTGTCAGACAGTATTTACATGAAAACTACACAGTGAAGTATTTCCAGGTTTTGAAACTCACCTGTTAAATGCTTTGCCCAGGAGCAGAATAAAGAACTAGGTCATTAGTCTGGACATACTGACTAGACTAAAACTGTGTCAGTAGAAAATGCACTGAAATATTCTGAAGTACTTTGGGAAGCTTTCAAAAAGAATTATTAGTCTAAAAGCATAATGAGATATCCCTACCATTATGGAAAAATCATACAACATAACATTTTTAGGTATTTTGGAGATCAAAATAGCAATTTTCTGCCAGTGGATTTTGGCCAGCTGTGGGTATGGAAAAAAGGTGCTTTGCTTGGTCTTCTGCAGTGTTTTTTAAACACAGTCTTAGCATTTAAGGTTCAGTAACAGCCTTTCGGGTTGCTTCTAGTCTGAAAACTTCTTTAGGACAGTACCTCTTCAGTTGTACTTACACTCCTTTTTGTAACAGAGATTACTGAAACCTGTGTTCACAGGTGCCTAGAAACACAGTTAAAACCAGCAGTTCTATCTAAAATGGTACTATGTGAGAAACCCACAGGATTAAATCAATCATATTTTTTAGTTATTCTAAGGGATGAGACTTTTTCAAGTTATATATTCTTTTCAATAAAAAATAGCATGACAAAACCAGACATTTTATTTTAAAGTAGCTACTACTGTAGAGACTGTCATTCAGGCTGATAAAGCCTAAAAACCGTCACTTTAAAAGAAAGAACATCCATTACATGATTTACAGTCAAGGAATTGTATGATTAGATTTCATATTTCATCTTACCTGCACAATTCTGGCTGTAATTGTGTGCTCTGTTTAGCTAGGAATTTAAAAATCCATCTTATACAAGATACAGCTCTGAACTTGAAATGTTTACCTCACATCTAGTTAAACTGCCACTTATTCTGTAGTGAGTGTTCCAGAAATAAGCCTCTATGTTGGCTAAAGTCAGAACTAGCATGTTTAAAAATACAAAATACAGGCTCAGTGTACAATAGTTAAGGCTTGACATTTTTGTAGTGGCAAAAACCAGGTTCCCCAAAGCTTGTCGTATCTCAACTTCTCCTCTCAAAATGTGCCAAAGGAACTAAAACAAGACTTGAAGTAGGATCACCCTCTAAAAATGTGTATGAAAAAAAAGCTGAGCTTGGAAAAAAATCAAGATCTTTATGCCAGTAACTTTATGAAGTCATGCCAGACTTGTTTTGGCATCTGCATGATAGCAAGGGCAAACTGAAGTTGGAAGCTGTGAAATCACTTAACAAGAAACAGCAGCTTTATACCAGGCCTGAAGTTTATTCAGTTTAGGTTTTTACTTTTGTTTAAATAAGCAGATAGCTCAGCTGCTTTCACTTTGCACAGTTCTGCTTCAGCCATAGATATACCAGTCAGGCTTGTGCACTGGCTAATTTAGTACACTCAGATGAGTGCTTTCTACTGCTAAAACAATCTACTGAAGCTTTTGAAAGGAGAGAGAGCCAGTGACCTACCTTCTTACTAGTTCATATTACCATTTTAAACATTGAAACTATTTATAGTATTTGACACTGCAGCTTAGACAAGGACATACATCATGGCTGTTCAGTTCTCGGGCCACAAGAGTACTGAAGGCTGGTCAGACAGCCCAAGAGCTGTAAGAAAGGGATTTCAGAAATGCTTCCTAGCATTTGTATTCAGGTTTGATTTAAAATGCAAGCACCAGGCTTCAACGACGAATACCAAGTTCCTCAGCAGTTCTCTGAAATGAGGAAATAACCTGAATTAAAATCTGATTCAAGTCTCATGCAGGGGGGAAGCCATACACATTTATGCTTCATAAAGTTGAATTTTAACTTTAAAATATATTGCAGCTGAATAACAGTGTAAGTCAGCCCCTTCAGTGACTGTTTCCAGGTTTAAGAATTTCAACTACATCACTACTGAAGGACTGATGCTATGACCATGCTAGATTTTGATAGGGTATGTATTTAAAAGAAGTAGTCCTAATGAAGTATGTAGCATTGCACTTGTAATTTCTTGATCTTTTAGTTGAAAAGAAAGAAGGTAAATAAATCTTGCAAGGTAACACTCTTGAGAATGGCATTCAGCAAAAACTAAAACAAATAATCCCAGTTAAATACCAATTACCCTAAATTCTTGAAACTTGGAGACCAGTTCTATGTAATATTCATGTACACCCCACATCAGGAAAAAGGTCAGTGATATGTCTTAAAATTAAAACCACGGGCAAGATTAATACTAAAATGCATATTAACTTGTTTTATTGAGGCACAACAAGGCATTGTGAATAGCCCATACTTGAGGCAATCAATAGTGTAGTAAGCTGGACATTAATACAGTTTAGGGTAAGTGCAAACAATATACATTCACAGCTTTATTAGCAAGGCTACATCACAACTGATAAAGTGCCAAATTAGTGCTGATTCAGTACCCCAACTCCATGATTTCACCTTGCAAAACAGGACCACCATTTCCCCCCAATAATGGAACCACATATCCTCTATAAAGTCAGTAGTAAGTGCAAAGCTAGTCCCACCCCCCTCACCAAGGTGTTTGGAGCAGCTCTTTTGTAAACATCGCACTGGATTTTAGTCCTGATAAAGGAGGTATCCCGAAAAGGTGGAGTATTTCCAGCTACTTCCATAGATGGCTCCCCGATGCAGCCGTAGCCAGATCTGATCTCCCTGGAACAGCTGCAGGACTGCATGGTTACTAGCTGTTTCATGGTCAGGAGCCCCATCATTTGCATATGCTGACACAAGGACCTCTTCATTCTTCATGAGATTCACGTACAACGGGACATTGACAGCCAGTTTCAGCATGTGGAAGATGAAGACATAGGTACCATTCACCGGACAGTTGAACCTACCAAGCTGGATATCAAAAGTTTCTCCAAGGTTGTTCAGCAACAGGTCAAACGCAATGGGCTGGTCTAGAGTTCCAGGGGCCAGGTTGGATGTTCGAGCGGCAGAGAAGGCGACCCTCATCTGCTGTGGGAGCGGGTAGACGTGCACCGGGAGTATGGTGGCAGCCTGGCTCGTCACTGGCATATCCACAGGGGTGATGCTGCGGGAGTCTCCCTGCCCAGAGTCCCCACTGTTAAAGGTCTCATTGTCTCGTTCTGGGCTGCTCACCTGAGAGGAGTCACTCCACCCTGCTGTTAAGAACCATTAGCAGTGGTAAGTATTAAAACAGGATACCTTTAAGCCTGCAGGCATAATCTTAAGCAGCAAGTGTACAGGCTTTGCAGCAGATCGATCTTTCAGCCACAGCAAGTTGTTAAAGGACCCCACTGAGAACAGAACTTTGAAGCTGGCTTACATTCATCACACTTGCATTGAGCAGGATGGGACATAACCGAGCTATGAACAATTACTTCTTATACTTCTAAGTAGGAGAGGGCAGTAGGTTGCAATCATTTTAGCTTTAGAATGTCACATATGTCATCTTAAAAAGCATATGCTAACTTCTGAGGGGAAATAAAGTGTAATTGCTGAAAACACTGACAAAGTGAGAGCCAAGTCACCTTCAAGATCTGAATTTTCACTTCATGTTACTCAATACTGTTCTTCTGTGGTTGCATTTCTAGTAGACCTTATCAACTTATGATGCTAGAATATTTAAAGTCTGACAAACTAAAGTTGCTTTTAAATTTTCTGCACTTCACTCCCCAAATTAAAGCTGTTAATCTTTTCAAATATCCAAGTTAAAAGGGTCTATAATGAAAACATTAATAAATCTGAGAAATTTAGAGCAGTCACACTCAAGTTGCAAACCATTGTTATTTCCACTGGAAAACAACACCTTAAAACAAACAATAAAAGAAGTGAAGTTCCTGTGAGATCTTAATGCTAATGAGTACTTCCATCAGCTGTTAATTCACCATGATCTCATATTTAGTTCTCCTCCGAAGTATATTCTATGAATCATCCCTCAAACTAGGATATGACCTGCTTTATCCTAAAACAGCTTCCACGATATGCCATAATTTCCCTTTAGTCTCTAAAATAGCAATCTACAGCTACTCTTCATCTCACTTCTCATCTGTAGCACTGGAAGTCCCTCTTTTTCTAGCACATACAGTAGGAAGAAATCATCTTGTTTCCAACTCTTCAAAACACATGCTATTCATGCTTGGACTCAAACAACTAGCCTTATTTATTTCTTTAGGTTTTATACTCCACTATGGAAATACAGAGTAAACCTGTATTACCAAATAAATTCTCATAGAAAAAGTTATTTTACAAAGTCTCTGTGATCTGATAGCCTACCCAGAATCAGGGAAGAGTACACAGTTAATGGGAAAAGCCCAGTGTTTCTTCTCTGAACACAGGGAACCACCCTGTGTGTGTTTTCCTAGTCAGTTTATTTGTGAAGTTCAGTAAGGTACCATTGTGTCAGAACTTTGACATGATGACTCCAGGACTGAGAAGAGTGAAATTAAATCTGCTGCTGTGCAATGCTGCATAAGAACCGCACTCAAGCCTCCACCTAAGCTTGGTTAACTTACACCAAGCTCGATCTGTTAGGTGAGTGCTGGTCTTCTGCTTTTCACACTGTTCCCAGTAACACTCCAACTGCAATGCCCAAGCACATATTGGACCACTGATGTTGGCCTTACCTCTTGAATTTGCTCGAGGACCACTGCTTATCCCACCTCGTTTATAGCACTGCTGGTAATTAACATCCTAAAAGAGAAGTGTTAGGAAGATGGCTATAAGCAAATCTGAACTCAAGTGAGGCAAATACACTTTTTTGCACAATGAATTCAATCTCTAGAATAGACAGCGACAGTTCAGAAACAAGATACAGATAAACAGCTTTACTGATGGAAAATTTACTTTTATAATAGCTTGTATGAAATTAAAGATCTACTTTGATGCCTGTTGTAGCAAGTTAGCTTCTGAACTATGGACTCAGTTGGGGTTACTGAGCACTACCCTTAAATCTCAAGACTGCACAGAAAACACTGACAGACCCTCCTCACACCAGGAACCTTTGCCTTCTTACTTTTTTTATTTTCGGGGTTTTTTGCCTAACCTCATTCTCAGCCAGTCCATTTAGGAGTTCATTATTTTACATTACAGAGGCATTTTAGTGAACCAACTTTTAAAATAATAGACCAGACTCATACAATGTTATTTACCATCTGTTTGCATTTCAAAGATTCCTTTCAGACTAAAATCAACCTGTCATACAGAGATGTTACCTCTCTGAACTGACTTATTTCAGCTGCTGTCTACCATTCCACAAAAGGGTTTGTCTATGAAACAAAACTAACTTCTAGCTTGTAAGTAATAGGTCACCTGTTAAGATAATGAAAAACTACCATATTAGAAGATTTGGCTCCTGTACAGTGGAAGGCTACTGGAAATAAAGTCAATACTTACCCTCTGAGAATATGGCATTCCAGCATAATCTCTACCAGGAAACTGTAGCTGGCCATAGTTGCCATTAGTTAATGAAGGTGAACCTCTGTAAGCATCAAAACCTGTTCAAATAAAGTTGATTATTCAGTATCATTCATTTTTTGAATTACAGTACAAGTCCAGAATATAACTACAGCTCTTTTTTTGGCAATTATGTACATTAAGTTATGCAGTAACACAGCTATTCTTAAATTTGGAATTGAATTGGAGCCTCACTACTCCTGTAACAAATGCATTTCATTAGCTACTCATAACTTACACACTGTGACTATATCAAAACTGCATGTTTAAAAATGTTAACATCAGACCCTATCCATTGCCTGTGATACTAGTGGGATGTCACAGAACAGCTGAAAAGCTTGCTAAATCCAGAAATGGGATTTAAGGCAAGCTATTACTGTTGTACATTTAGGTGCTACTATAATGTTTTGCCTCTTTAGCTATTAACTTAAGCTATTATTTAACTACCAAAGCAGAGCTGTAAGCAATTCCATACCAGACACCACCAAACCCTGGACTGCTGTTAAGCCAGAACTATAAAACTCATCATCTGGTACATGTTCCTACAAGGTACTGAGCAGGCTCAGCCCAACAGCTGAAGCACTCATCACAGACTAAATGCCCTTCCACTCCAAAGGGGAATAGGCCACAACCTGCAGCTGGTAGCTAACAACAACCTTAATTTAGTAACTGCTTAAAGTCAGCTGAAACTCCCTATAGTACTTCAGCTAGCAGCAAAAGAATAACTGGTCTGCAGAGACCAAATAAGCCTCCACTTAAAACTCTTCAGTTTGTTATTCATCTAGAAGGACTCTTCACTACTGGGAGCCTCTCCCCCATCCTGGTTTCTGCTGGTAATATTAAAGCAGTGCTAAGCAAAAAATACCTTATTTTGGGCAGGCACTGCAAGTGATATCTGAAGAGAAAGATGCCTGCCCAGTTTGTCAGCAAGATGCCAAGAGAAAGAATTAAGGGGGTAAAAAGTTCAGAATAGCAAGTGAAATTGCCAACAGAGAAGTCCCTATGAGTAATCTAATAACCTGTTAGTGAAGTTTCTATCTTCGCATTTAGGCAGGCTATGAAATTGCTCTGCCATTTGGCCTCACATCTCAAGGACAGGGACCACAAATAGAAGTCAGAATGAACTTCCTTAAATTCTACAACAGAGGGCCCCATTCTCTGCACATTGCCCTTACAGTCTTGTTTTGAGATGTTTCACATATAGAACATGAATTTAATACTGTGTTGTGTTGAATCACATTCTAGTGGTAGTACGTTAGATCTTTTTTAAGATGATAGTAAATAGAGACATACCTTTGTACCCACCAGGGGAGCGATACGAGTTAGCCAGGGACCTTCCACCTCTAGCAGATCCTCTGACAGACCCACGACTGTTGAGGTAAGGCTGAGGGGGTCTGGGAATAACATTTGCCTGTGCTGGATAAAAGGCAAGGCTACCATTGCTAACAGGAACAGCTCCATCAGGTTGATAGTTCACTGCTTAAAACAGAAGGCACAGATGAATTCAAAGCTTTTTATAACTGCAGTAGGTTACCATGCATAGAAACAAGGGCAGCATTAGGACATTCAGAGACCAATTAAGCTGCTCTGAATATTCTGTTCTTCTGTCCCTTCATTACTTCATTTAAGTGATTGGATCCTTCCCTTTGTTTCATAAAGTGTAATGCTTGTTAAAGTCTACTGTAGACAGCTCAGGCTCCCAGTGTAAGTCCCTAATGCATTCAACAAGAGTCAGTAGCATAGGTGAGAACAAGCTTGCCAGTAGCATGAAAAAACCCAATCTAGGTTAACATCAAGTAAGATTTGATTAAGAATTTTCACTGATAAACTAGGGCACCTCAGTATTGACAGCCCCTGAAACAGTGAGACAAACTCCACCACACCTAGAAAGCAATAAGATAGCTACAGAAAGCAGGTATTTGCATTCAGTCTCTTCAACAGACATTCCTACCACATATTAGGCAGTTCAACTCCAAGCAAAATGTATTCAAGAATGCTTTTCACTCACAGGGTGAGTGAGTGGTTAGCTTTAAACACAAACCTTGCAACCCTGAATGTACTTCCAGAAGACCATGCTTTATTTCAATCCAAAAAGCTTAGAACTGATCCAGAACAAGAGTATAAACCCCTACGTGAAACGTGTGCAGAGCCACCGCACAAGGCTAATCAAAAAATTATGATTTTCCATAAAAAAGTACAGAAGTCTTATCACCTGTAGTCTCAGAGGTAAGAAGGAACACTGAAGCTAAACGTGCTTTCCTGACTGCTACACTTACACTATTCTTTTGAGTTCTTAATGTCTCATTGACTTCACACACTATCAGTCTGTTTCTAGTCTAAGACCTGTGAAAATCACTCTGGCAGAACAACAGCAGTTTTAAATGACCTTGAGCCATTTCTTTAGATGGCCTTATGAACACAGATCCCTAGCTGACACTTTCTTTCATCTTAAAACCTCAAGATATTTAGGGACCAGTTTCATGTCAAATTTAGTGCCAGCTGTACAGATCCACCTGGTGCACTACCTGAATGTCAAGTAGGTCAGGTTTGTGTTGAATACAACAGCTCAAGAGCACTTACTAGTTCAGTATTTCTCGGATCAGATTGAAAACTTATCCCAGCTTTCTTACTTAGCATTCAGCAGCTCCCAGCACTGACAGCACTATTACCAGAGACCAAATTAATGGTTTCAAATAAGAGTATTTCATCATTGCTGCTATTCCAAGCAAATGATTGATGACTGGCAAGTATCACTGCATCCTTGAATTTCTCACCTACTCGGAAATTCAGGCACATAAAGTGACAACAGTCCGTTCATTTAATACAGAAACAAGTTTGAACCAGCCTTTCATCTTGCTAGCAGTTTTGAAATTAGGTTTACATACCATCAACTACATTAGAATTGATGCATGCCTAATTAGACATACATTAGACATTTATGTAGCACCTGCTAAGAATTTCACAGGGTTAGAAGAACTCACAGCACACGATAATGAATTTGAGTACTATTATAAACTGAACATACTTAAAGACTACTTGAAATACAGATCCAAGTGCAGTTCTCACCTGAAGACAGAGATTCTTGTGAAAGAGAGGTTTGTTCTGCAACATGAGAAGATTGCAACTGGCACTGAGGAGGAGTCTGTGTACTTGCTGTGGAGAAACTCTGGTTATATCCCGCTGAATACGAAGAATCCTCTTTAATTTCCTGGTCTTTACGTGGAGGCAGTGGTGCATTCACTTTAAATACCTACAACATATTTGAAAACAAGTGCTTAACACCACCAGCTAAAGTCTCTGCCTAATGCCACCACCCTGTAATGCTGTGGTTTAAATCCATATGCTTTTTAGCATATTTCTAGAACACCAACTGCTTCTTAGAAATAATCAAGAACATCGTACATCAACCCATCCTTTTCCCTCTCAGTAAACTTACAGAACACACTCCTGTTTATGTAGCTACTACCCAAGGAACAGTTTGATTGACCATAGCTACTGTACTCCATCAGTAGAGTATGATAGTATGGTACTTGCAGAACAAGTGCCACACAATCTATTTTCCTTCTATGGGAAATTCACTGTGAAATTCACTGACTACCTGTCCTACAGCTCGACCTGAAGCTTGGACAGCCTACACTGAGATGAGATATTCACATTTGAGAACAACCTGGGTGTTTATACATGTCTTGGAACCTGATGTAACACTGCTATCCACTCAGACACCATATTAGACATCACTTGCCCCTTCAGTAAATTGAGCTTCATCTTTTCTACTCATTTAAAGTTCCCCAAGAGTAAACACTTAACCTAAGTGATGTTATAGTTATAAATGTTATAGTCTGGGCAGTACAATGATGAGCAGATGTTACTGTTAGTTAAATCTAATCAACCAGAGTTCAGTCACTCCAGCGACTGTATTACTTTATAGCCAATAACACAACTGCCAGAAACAATGCTGTCAAAAGTAACAACTAGTATCAACATCAAATAGGCAAAGCCTATTTTGATTAAAAGGATCTAAATTTCACATAAAGAGCTGTCAGAAGTACTGGTACTGAGTCTACAGGTGTATCTGACCATTTTCCAAGACTATAAACTCTCTGAAGACAGACTTGGGCAAAAACCACAGCTAGATGATGCAAGAAACAGCTTCACAGCTTGACAATTCTTGCCATTTGCAGATGCCTTTATAATTAAAAAACAAGAAATGAATACTTTTTCCAGGGTCAAGAGACCCAGTACTGCCTCTAAGAGGCAGTATGGAAATGCCTCACGATACTGAAGTGTTGAGCATAAATTTTGAACCACTGTAAAATAAAACAAGCTTTGTTGGTTTTGGTGGGGTTTTTTGTTTAAATTTTGACCACTTCATCTGGTAAATAAAGTGATCCAAAGCTAATCCTTTTTCTAAAGGAAATTTGAGAATGCAGGGCAGTCAGGCTGTCAACACCTGCATCCTGAAGTATTTGTAGCAAGTGGTCTTGCTTTTTCCTGCAGGGAGGGTTACAGGTGGAATTCAAATCAAGGACTAGGGCTACAAGTCAAGTTTGCCTTGAAGCTTCCATAAGCACAATAGCAGCAATAGGATGCTTGAGGACCTGTAATCAGATACTTCCATTATTGTCACTGGGACATCACTATTTGGCAAGGAATCATCCTGGCTATCTACTCATGTCCAATGGCTGTGTTTTCCTGGCAGCAATGAGAATCTAAGCAATGTAGGGAAGAAGAAAATCCTGCACTGCAAAGTTAAAGATTTCTGCCACTACAAGAGGAATGAACATCTTCATGGCTTAGTGACAGATGTTTGCCAGGTTTACACAAAAATCCCAAGAGCCATCTTGGACATTTAACATCTCTGAAAACATGGCATTAGTTCAAGAACTTTCAGTGGTATTGTTATGATCAAAGCACTCTGAACACAGACAACAAGTTCAGACAACCAGAATGACTGAGACCAAGACTCCATATTTATATCATGACAGATCTTTTTCTTATAGACTGGGTCCCCAAAAGATTCTGGATTCCTCAATCATAGCGTGATGCTACTTCTCCACTTTCAGGAAAAATCACTACCTAGCCACTTAGCATAATTTAAACACATCTAGCTTAGAAAAAACTACCTCCCTACCACAAATTGCCTTATTTGTAGTGTGTATCACAGTTCTGTGCCTCTGAGGTAGGTTCTACTTGAACCTCTTCTACAAATACAGAAAACCCAGCAGAAAAATTCAATGCAGTGATTTTACTACAGTCCACAGCAGGATGTCACAGAAGTTTTAGTTGTTGACTCCTGTGATTTGAAAGGCTATTAGCTACCTTCTTCCACCAGTTCCTACCACATACATCCCAATACTGCAAGATAGAGATTGTCCAGCAAGTTGTGAACTGCACTGGTACTTTTGTTAAAATGGAGAATGCCTTTGGAGAATCTAAAGCTTGCTTTTGCAGAAAACATTCAATGAATGTTTCTATCATCTTCTGAAGAATGTACCAGAGGAGAAAATAATGTTGCCTTCTCTGCACTTGAACTTAATGAAATGGAGACCCTTCCTCTGAACCTCTCTAAGCCTGCACTGCAGATTACCAGGAAGTAGCAATGTTTGATACTATTTTTCAGGCCATACACCATTACTGATGTTCTGTATTTGCAGCGAATCTCTCAGACTGTTTGGTCTATTTTCTGGATATGTACACTGACTACTTTTTAACAACATAGGATAATGAGCAACACCAGTCTTACCAAAAACACATTTTCCATGATTCCAGTGGGCCAAGTTTTACCCCACTGAAGCCAACAGTATAAAAAGCAGCAAGGCAAACTCAGGCTTCTGAAAGCATTTTGTCCTAACAGCTATATACTTCAGAATTCTCTTTCTCCAGTGAAGTCTGTTTTATTTGAAATCTTTTCCCAAGAAAAGTGTACGTACAGTCAACCTTACTTTAGGGCATAGCTATAAATCTGTTGATTTCAGGCCTGACTTCTCCCTCTTAGTTCCTTAAGGCTACTAAGATATTCTAGTTGTTTGGGACTATACAGAGCAAAACCAGGATCTTCGTTCTTAGATGATCTGTTTTAAGTTCTGAAGGCATTAGAGAACCAGAGGACTAATCTAGGTTTTATTGTTAAAACAAAATGATCTGTCAAGTTCTGCACTATTCCAAGAGGAGCCAGTTCCTCATTTTCAGTCCCAGTTTACTCACATCACTGTCAATTCTTTCTGTGTGTTGCATACTTACAGTCTGCATAGCCTGAAAGGGAGCTGCTGTTATTGTGACAGAGCTGCTGCTTGCTGGAGGAGACTGAAAGCTTTGTGCTGGTGGCACTGATGGCATGGGGGTGCTTGAAGTAGGCAATGGTGACTGTGGCTCACTTGGGAGGGGAATAGTTGCCTGGGGGAAGAACAAATGTAATGAAAGGTCACTTGATAATTATCAGGCAGTAACAGAAGCAGTTAATTTGTTCTAAAGCCTAGACTGACAGAAGTCAGCAGTTTCTACAGGATGACATTTGGACATAGTAGAGCTACAAAATAGCTTTTGCTTACAATTTCAAATCTTGCTGTGCATCCTCAGCAAACAGTACTTCTATTGCAGTCTCTGCTGATTAAGTGAAATGTGCCTATGAGCTACTATACATACCATTCTTTGGAATAATATCACAATAAAGAGACATAACACTAAAGACACATAGAATGCTTTCCGTTCCATTTAGTAAAAGAAGATTCTTTGGCTGGTATTAAAAATTACTTCTATTCTCTGAAGGAACTTAGGAAATTTAGAGGGTCTGATTTTTTTTCCCTACCCAACTTAATTATGTTTCAGATCAGAAACAATGCTGAGTTGTCCAGACAAAGTATTAACCAGCATTAGACCTCAGCTGTGCAGATGGCAAAATGAAGTGTTGATTTAGAACACCAATATTTATAGAAATCAAGAATCAAAAGGACCATGTCTAGAGCCTTACCATTTCAGCAACTTAAATATTTACCTTACTTGTGATAGCTCACCTGGGCAATAGCTCACCTGGGCAATTTCAATCTTTTTAGGTATCAGTGGCTCAGAAATACGTGAACTTGTCTGATACAGAGGCTGGGAAGCATATTTCTCATTTTCTTGAGAAAGTGATGTTGATGCCTAGAAGAAGCCATAACGCAGCTGCTATTACAAGTAGTACTACAGAGTTCTGGTAAAGCTGTGAAACACCAGTGCAAAAGTTGAAACAAACAGATTTTGAAAGACCAGCACAAATATTAAGTCCAAAGCCAAAGTACTAAGTAGTCATCTTAACCAAAGCTACAAGTAATTAGCTTTAGAGATTCAGATTTAGACTACTCTTCTTACACAACTGGTTGTACAACTAGCCCTGCAAAGTCAGATCATTTTAAGAACAGCAGATTGCTTCAAGCACTCACTTACAGTGAAGTCTGCAACACACACCTGTCTCACTGAATTAAATGGAAAGATATGTTGAGCTTCTGGTAAGCTCTGCTGAAGAAGGCTTTGCAAAGCCTGCATGTTCTATAGTTAGCTCACACTCATAATGCTAAGTTTAGGAGTTGCTTAATACTTAACTGTGGAGCCTAGGGCTAAAGACTACCAGTCCTGTGCTCACCATGTACACATCACAGTGCCTCAGACAGCACTGGGATGTACTTGCACACCAGGAGGAGCACTGTCACCACGGAGTGCATTCCCTGGTTGTGCTGGGACAAAAACTTATCTACTGCTTTCCCTGGGAAGAAAGACAGACACTAGACTTCAAAGCTGAAGGGACTAGAGATAGGCTGGGCACAAGCAACCCAAATTCCAAACAATAGTTTGCAGGAAATCTCAGAACATTCTACTAAACCAGATGTTCTACTTTATAGCACAGCACAAGCCTTCTGCATGCATACTGAACAGCAAAATTATTGAATTCTTGTCAGCACAAGGTGTCTCATGTAGAAGTGGAGAAGGTGTCAAGAATTGGAACAAAACTTTGGATTCAAGAGGTAGTAAGACTAATAGCCCTGTCAGAGCTATATAGTATATTAAGAAATGGAGTAAGTACTACATATGCAATATGCTGATAACATGTACATCAGCAAAAAAATGTAAAAAGAACATTTCCCATTATCATCTACATACTCTGAATTATAGAGTCCAACAGGAAGAGCCAGCTGTGTTCTTGAACACAGCAACACAACTTACAAGAGATCTTTAAGACAGTGATCTGTATAAACTGAAACCTATCAGCTCTAAACACTATTTGAATGTTATTTGAAGATTTAACTGCACATAAATACAATTAAGCAAGCAAAGTTTTAGGTCTTAGCTGAACACAGGAAGCCAGATTCCCAGTATTTCTTCAGTTAGTGCTTGAGAGAACATCTCAGTCTTCAGATTACACACAGGTTCTGCTGTTTCATGACAATACCCATCCCAATTTATGCAACCTCTTTGTCATCATTAGAGGGAATATTCTACATTTTAACCAAAGCAACTATTTATGCTGCTCTCATGTTCCCACAAGAATGTGAGCCACACTTTTTAGTGAGCATTTTTCATCCCACACCCTTCCTGTGTCAAGAAGCAAACTGTTCACTTTGCAGTCATGCAGTATTAGCAAGACTTTTCCACCCATCTTTAAATATTCCAGATTGCAGGCTATACTACTGCTGTCACTCGCATTCTTTCCCTGTATGTTGTTCAAGTACAGCTATTCAGGAGGGCCCCATCTCAGCTTTCTGTTAGAGCTGGCTGTCACACAGATCTGAATGCCAGTGAACCTCAGGGTATGGTACCTGTGGTGTCACCAAGTCTTCAGCTTCAGAGCCAGAAAGAGCGTGATCAGCAGATGCTAGAGAAGTGTTTGAACCATGCAGTGCCATGGATGAAGCAGCAGGCTTGCAAGGAGAGAAGACAGAGACAAGGTTTCGAAAATATCAGACATAAATGTTTGGTTTCACTAAGACTCACACCCTGAGCATGTCCAATTAAACCTCACAACAAGGCAGGGACTGAAGTGTTTTGACCAGTTAGTCAGTTTTTCAGGCGTTCTTGTTAGTGGCAGGGAAACATATTTAAAAGCAAAAGTCATAAGACACACAAGCACAGTGAGTGAATTTAAGGTTCATTTACCCACAACTACCGAAGCTTAAGACACAATCTTTGGTGTAAGTGCATGTTTCCATTTTCAAGATCCTCTCTAGGAAAGAAACTAGCTGTTCTTCTGCACACAACTACTGGCTATGACCTGAATCTATAGGTAAAATATGCAAACCATTTCAGCATATCGTCAACATACTTCAAGAAATTTCAAGCATTTATTGCCCCTTTTCAACCAGAAGAGCAGCCAGCTTTGTCAGCATTTGAGTGATCTTAGACTCACAAGCTACTACGTTGTATGAAATACAAAACTACTGGCAAGAAAAACAACTCAAGTATAAGTCCATGCTGGTAAATAACCTCTATCTGCCTCTTCAGGGCAGTCCTAACTTCAACTTACCTGAAGGGGCTGTTGAAGAAAATCACTCTGACTTGGCAGTTTCTGCTCTTTTGAAGCTGTAAAAATAGAATGCATTAAGCAACATTTAGTTTTAAATTCAAACACTACATATAGCTTCAGTGTGCAGTTCTGGTTTTTTAAAACATTTGGTCTGTGAAGATGCAAACTACTTTTACCATGTGGACTGCAAATATTTAAACCTAGCATCAGCAAACTACACCCAGTTGAAAACTTCAGGTTTTTGGTAAAAGAGGACAGGTATTCAATGATAAAAATATTTTTACCACAGAAGAGATACCCACTTTTCCAGATTAAGAAAAAAGTTAATAAACTGGGTAATTGAGTTCTACAGCCCAAGATCCACCCAGTCTTTTAGCATGGTCTGTCCTTTATAATTAAACAAGCTGTCTTCACCAGGCCTACTGATCTACAGCCCAAGCAAACCCTGTTAGTGCTTGCACAATTTTACATACCATTTACACTTATAGTGTCACCTACCTACAGGACTACTTGCTGGAGTAACTGAAGGAGGTTGGGATGAACCAATGGCACTTGGTGAAGCTTTATCAAAATCCAGAATGGACTCCTTTCAAAAAAAGATCACCATTGGGTAGAAAAAAAATTAAACTCTAGATACAAATGAAACATTCTCACTTGACAAGCTGCTGTTAGCTAATTAGAACTAAATTCATTCATTCAGTGCCAACACACATTGTCAGCACTCTTCTCCCTAACCCAGTAGGAACTGGAGCTTTGTGCTACAACAGCAGAGAAAAACATACTTGCATGAAGTTGTAAGTCCCTTGTATCTGAGTCATCAGATCCTGAAGTTTTTCCCTTCTCAATACTGGATCTTTTGGAAGAGTTGAAGTAGAGCAGAATTCTGCAGCTGGCTGATGTACAGGTTTAGGCACCTAACAAGGAGACATTATATTAAATCTAATACTAGAAGCAGGACAAGCTGCCTTATCCAGTATATTTCCAGAGCAACCAAGAGGTGTCAGACACTGTGGGCCAAGGAATTCTGTGCCGTTATTGATATTTCTTGAATCAAGCTTTCACTTTATTAGAAAAAAGTCAGCTTCCTGTTGCTACAACTAGTTAAGCCCACAGAGTTTATAGAATGGTTTGGGTTGGAAGAGAGCTTGAAGATTATCCAGTTCCAACCCCCATGCCATGGGCAGGAACACCTTTCACTAGATTAATTCACTTCAGTTTCTTCTAGCCAAATGTAAAGAAGTAAGTTGCCTGCATCTAGTGCAATATTAGGAACTTCCATCTAAGGAAACTCACATTTAAGTTGAAGCACAGAACAAACTTAAAAATCAAAGCTGTATCACTCAAGGTTTACTTCCTCCCAATAGAGCCTACACCAATAAGTACAGATCTTTTATTAGGATGACATTTCCAGACATTCTGTAGAAACTGCACCTAAGAGATATATTGCAAGCAACTAACTCAGGATGAGACCAAAGTGTTTCTACTAAAAAGCCAGATAACCTCAATGCACCAGCTCCTGCAGAAAGTATTACATTCATGTTTGGCATAAATACACCTGTGCTCCTACACAAGAGCCTAACATGGACTTTTGCAGGGCTTTATTACTCCTTGAATATCCGAGCTGGTTGTCACTCCACTTTAAAAGAGGGAAATGTTTTGTCAGAGAACAAGTCAGTCTAAGGTAACAGAAAAATTGTAATAGTAAGCTCTGTAAGTAGCAGAAGCCCTGTTGTTTACAGGGTTACAATAATATTAAACTGTCTAGATAGTCTAACACATCTTTTGAAAGCAACTTGGAGAAGAGGTAGGCTCATTAGAAGTATTTTAAACCAACAATTTTTTGTGGTTCTCTAAAGTTTTGCTGTTCTTATGTTTGTCCGTGGAGCTAGAGGGAGGCAAACCTGAAGACTTTTAGCTGCATTATTTCAACTGGGCCAAATGTTGAGATACACAGGAACATGTGAAAGCCTTTACTTTCCTACAGGACAAACACCTGTGTTTCTAACAGGAGGTTACTACTTCAATATATTGTACAGCAGTGTTAGTGAGTATTTTCATGGAGTCATTGGAAAGTATATGGCAGAAGGGTATTTGTGTTACAACAATTGTCACACTAAATCCATAACAAACTGATGAAGCACTCTTTGTCCACTTTTAGGACAAGCCTAAGAACACTCCTGCATTTCCTTTTCAACAGTTATCTGAAACTAATCTCTGGCCTTTGCAGAAATTCCAATACCATGCACAGGCAAGAAGTTTACAGCACACGATTAACTTGGGAGGACTCAGTTTCTAGTATCTATGTGGCCCACATGATAGCTGCTTGATGAGCTGTAAGACATTTTACTTTATTCTAGAGCTAAAAGAGGGCATCTTTGTACAGCTCTATCTTAATTAGAAATTCTGCTGCACAAGCACTACCTTTGACTACCAGTTAAATACAAGTTTATATTGCTATAGCTTCCAATAGTGAACAGTAACTAAAGCTTTGAAGGATATTAGTATATGAAAAAAGATACAGTGGAATAAAGTTAATCTCAGTGAGTTATAGATTAAGTTACTGGCAATCTGAATCTTTCTGTCCATCACTTTTAGTCCTGATTTACAAACAGTCTTAATTCTACAGTACTCGCTATCATAGTAAATCCATGTATGGGTCAAATTTGATTTATGCTTTTTTTTATCCTCTTCCTCCTCACTACCATTTCTACTAAGACACAAGGACACTACCAAGCTGGTTCTGTATGTTTGAAAATGGGTAACAGAAGCCTTTCAGCTTTAAGTCACCTAACCAGGTCAAGTCTGGCAGGGTCTAAAGCTCTTAAGATAGTCCACTAGCTACAGAAGTGAGACTTGTACATTAAACACAAAAAAGAGTTGAAAAAGCCCCAAGAGCATGGAAGCAGAAAAGACTTGTCACTTTTGTTTCCAAAGATGATAAAATTCCTGTATGCTTTTACAATTTGTCAGAGTTTTTATCTCCTTCCCCAGCTCACACTGTGCATTATGTTGGTAGCATTCTTTACTTCAAGAGGTACAAGAATGCAGGTTACATATAAAGGGTTACATATATCGCACTGCCGCTTTAAGCTAGGACTGAAACATTGAGACTTTCCATTCCATAGAAGTTATTTTCTAGTTCATGTATATTTTAAAATACACCAGCCAGAAACAGCTGTAGTGGAGTTACCTCATATTGATTTGCTGCTTTGCTGGTACCTAGGAGTTCAAAACTACAATTCTTAAGTGCAATATAATGTCATATACAGAAAGGTATCAGGAAATTCAAGTATTTCAGTTTTTACGCCTTTTATAAAAAGAGATACTTTGAAGAAGAGCAGGTACTTGACATTCTTAAGATGGTTTTAAACCAAGTTTTCTTTCTAGCCTACAACTAGATGTTGTTTCTGGTAGTCATTAAAAACTAGCAGCAGATTCTGACCTATTAGTCTGGCTCAGATCAAACCTGTACATGCTAAGATCACTTAACACTAACCTGAATGTTGCTTGCACCACTAGAGTTTAACAGCACTGGTAAATTCAGAGTCTAATTTGTCATAAGCAATGTTTCTGAAACCTAACTTCAACACTACTTACACATTCAGCAAAAAATGTCTTGCCTTACATCCGGAGAATTGACTGAAAGTAGAGGTAAAACATCTAGAATTTGCTCTAGGACCCATTAAACCACTGCAAATAAACCAATGACCACTTTGGAATTTGACTAGTCAGAGTGCCAATATACCAGAGAATCCTGTTAAAGCTGGATTTTTTAGAGACTGAAGGTCTGCTTACATGCAACACCTAACATACCACTTCAACCATCTCATTTACTAGTAAAACTTCATTCTTTGAGACACGACTTCAATTCCTCTTTAGGTTTGTTAGTTATGAAGTACTAAATGAGGTGGAATGGTGATACCTAAGCTGTAATCAGTGATTTCCAGCTGTGCCATGAAGATATACAATTAAAATCTGCTTTCTACTCAGAGCAGCATTCACAGCACGTATGAATTGAATGACACACTGGATGACAGCACAAGCCAAACTGTTTTGCTTTCCCGTAGCAGGCCACAAATTCAGCTCTAACCAAGTTTGCTGGTCCACAGGTTCACAAACATTTAAACAGAACAACAGCTAAACAGGTCTGCACGTCAGCTCACCCTTCTGTCTTAGGCTCAGCTTCTTAGGTATTGCACCTTAAGGTACATTAAGTTAAATAAGCGTATTTTAATATCTCAAAACATAGTTTTTTTAAAGACCTCAGAGCTCTAACAGTTTCAGCTCAGAGGGCAGCAGCAGCAGCACAGGTCTTTTATCTGCCATGCCTACATCCTTGCACAAGAGCATTTATAGAGTCTCTCAGAGTTAAACAGATCCAGCTATAGCACCGCACTGCCTCTTTTATATAAGCAAGGGCAAGAGAAATTGTTATCTGACAAGCTTAACATGATTTTAGTTGTTCTTTTTATGCACCTCAAGTCAAAGATTTCTTTTTTAAAAAACTGGTTATGGAAACTAGTTATGTTGACAGTACACTGTTTTCTACTCTATTGAATAGACTTTGGATATTAGGATTTCTCAGTAGCTACTAAGCAAAAATAAAGCCAGCTGATGCTTTCCTATGGTCTATGTAAATCCAAGTCTGAATACTTTAAAATACACTTTGTGTACTGAATTCAGCAATCCCCCTTCAGCGACCTCACATTCCTGCATTTAGTTTAACTTTGCCAGTATATGCACACTACTAGGGAGATTTTGAAGCGGTTTGCAAGTTTCTCCAGATGACTGGAGGCCCTCCTGTTTACTCACTGCAGCAAAGTTTTCTCAACCACTTAAGCCATCCATCCATCCATGCCATACAAAAATAAGTGGAAGTATCTTCTCATTAGGAAGCATCTTGCATTTAAGGTAATCTGACACCAGAAATTCCAAGGCACCTTACAAGTGCTTGAGACTATTCCAATACTTAGCTTCAGTTACAGGAATACTGTGCATAGTTGGGTGCACAACACCTATTTGTGCTCAGAGTTACTTAGTGAGGCAACCAGGTTTTCCACCTGTACCACCACCACCAGTGGACACAAGATTCTACTCCGCTTAGTGTAAAGACGGATCAAGCTGAAACACCTTAATCCCATGTTGTTACCCAGTGCTGCGCGTTACATACTCTTTTAATCTCGGGTTCAACCTTCTGTTTGCGGTCTCGCCTCTAGGCACAAGAACATCCATTTTTCAGTTATGCCAAGTTTACTGACAAGATACAAGCTCAGTCATTTGCCATGAGTAACGTGGGATGTACTGATTCCTGCTTTCTTGCAGGAAGATAGTAGTGGTGACAACACTGTATACAGAGAACTGCTCAATTCCCCATGTTTTCTTCCTGAAGTCTACCTTTAGATTAACATTTCTCTTAGTGACCTAAGGCAGACTTAGAGCTCAGTTATCTGTTTTTACAGTGATCAGCGTTGTTGCTACCCAAGCACAGGTGAGAAAGAAGGTAATGTGACCAAAGGGTAGCAGCCTGTTGAGCTGTAAGCCATGCAATGGCTTTCATTTTACATTTCTAACACTATGCTATTGTTACACTCCCAGGACAGCAGTATGGTTTATGCATTCATCTGGAAATACATATTTAAGCCCCTGTACAGTTGGTATTGCTTGATCTAGACATTAGATCTCTCTTGAATCAGCAGCTATTTTAATCAAAAGCCTAAAAATTACTGAAGTGTTATTGCATGCAGCCACAAAGTATTTGATCCCTGGATGAGTCATACCTGCTTTGTACTGCTAACAGTGGACAGAGCCAATAGCTACAGATGAACCAAGTTAATTCTTCTGTCTTATGCATAAAGCAGTTATTCAAGGTTCAAACACAGCAATACTGTGCTGATGTAAAAAGCAAAGCAGACCATCTTGCTATTCAAATATAAACTTTATCTGCCAGAATTATTTCCCCCAAGAAAGAATGAAATGGGAGTCTAAATATTGGCCTACAAAATACACCTTATACACCTCTGCTTACAGGTGGCTTTATTCCAATACACTAACGTCAAAAGCTTATGACAGATAATACTACATATGCCAACTCACTTCTTTGGGTTCCATATCAAACTTCTTTGGCCCCATCTGTTCCTTTGGCCCCATACTGGCAGCTGCCCAGGACTTCGGAGGGTTCTGTAACTGCGGTGATGACACTTGCTGCTGCCTGTCAGCTTTTTCCCAAGCCTCTCGAGTCTCCTGCTTCTTTTGTTCTGGCTCCTCCCTAACGTGTGCAGCCCAAGCCTTCACAGGCTCCTGCTTCTTTTGCTCTGGCTCTTCCCTAACAGGCACTTCCCATGTTTTCATAGGGTCTGGCTTCTTTTCTTCTGGTTCTTCCTTAACTTTGGTTACCCAAGGTTTTGAGGACTCCTGCTTTTTCTGTTCCTGTTCTTCCCTAACTTTTGTTACCCATGGCTTAGGTGATTCCTGTTTCTTCTGGTCCTGCTCTTCCCTAACCTTTGCTACCCAGGGTTTGGGAGACTCCTGCTCCTCTCGGACATGTGCTACCCATGCCTTTGGAGCTTCCGGCTTCTTCTGTTGTTCCTCCTCCACACGGGTGTCCCAGGGCTTTGCAGACTCACGCTTCTGTTCCTCCTCTTTAACACGAGCTTCCCAAGGCTTTGGAGAATCTGGTCTTTTTAGTTCTTGCTGTCTAACACGAGCTTCCCAAGGCTTTAAGATCTCTTGTTTCTGCTTCTGTTCCTGCTCTTCAATATCAACAAGCATCTCCCAGGACTTTGGAGGTTCTTGCTTTCTAGCACACTCGGCTTCCCAAGATCTGGGCTCTTCTGGCTTCTTCTTGACAGAGTATTCTGCCTCAGGCAAATAACGCCTGTTGAGAAACTATATAGACCAAAGAAACTTTAAGGCTCCCAAGAACACATTTTGCTACTACAGTTCAGGTCAGTTAAATTAGGTCACCCAGCTACTGAAAACTGCTGACTAAAAGCAGAGCCTAGACAGTCTAAGCACTAGTCATAGAAACTGTGTGGACAGCCATGGCTTTATCCTGCAACACTGCAGACTAGCTTTGCCTGGCATGCCACAGAGAAACAGGGAACAGTGCTGAACAGCACAAGTAAAACCCAGCTGAGTGAATGTACTGCCCTTATCCTCAATGCTACCTGATGTTCCTAGGCAGTGACAACAAAGTTCAATTGTGATTTTTATAAAGGTAGCTCTCCTTCTAAGCACCTAAAAAGCTCTGGTACTATATTAGACATCCTGCTAAGAGCCCCAAAATATTAGACCCAGTAACCACATATAACCCTCATTCTTAGTGGAGTTTAAATACTAAAATGTCACCAGATTCTCAGATTTAGTACCACTGGACTTCAACTGCAGGCTGTGTTTAGTGTCAGTAAGTCTGAGAGTTCAATGATGATGCCTTAAGTTTTTCTAAGTTATCACTTTGTCATGAACAGGAACTAAATACATGAAGTGAAGAATGTACAAGGCTCACTGGCTGAGATCTTTTTCTGACTAGACACCAGCTGAGAGTTAGGTAACAGTGTTACCACTAAGTTACAAAGACTTGTTCTAGAGTACACCCTCTAGTGGGATACTTGGGAAACAAGGATTCAGCATTTTAAGAACCAGTATTTCCACTTGGAAAAAAGACACCCTTCCCCACCTTTTGAACCAGGTCTAATGATTTCTATGCTACTGACAGTCAAATCTTGCGTACGGGAATCTGAAGAGCTGCTGTAACAGGTCTACGCAACCTGCGCACACAAGTCTGTCTTGGGTTTCCTACTTTCCTGACAAATCAGAGTAAGACCAACATCATTCTCAACCCCACCAATATCAAGCCTACTGCAACAAGCTTAGCTTTCTATAAATGCTTTAGTAGATGTGTATTTTCTCTATTCCACAGTACACAAAAGATCAGTGTTTCCACTCTAAAGGCTGATGCTTTGTTTTATTCAGGAAAGTGCCAGAGCATTAAAGTACTATACTGCTTCATGTAATCCTGCTCCATTTATCCCAAAATATCCCAGATGCCATAAATTTGGGGTTAGAAATAGAAATGTAACCAAGTCTTTAATGCTTCCTACATCCAGCAACACCTAGATTGCTATTCAGGACTCCCTTTTTTAGTTTAAGAAAGGGCTGCAGAAGAGCGTTTATGTGTCTGATAAATCACAATACTAAAGGCAAGCAATTAACAGTAGAGTATCTTACCTCCTGTGGCTGTATTTCAGACTTCATAAGCTCCATAATGGATTCTAGAAAAAGGATGTTATTTTGTTTCAACTGATCAAATGCAGAAAGGCAGATCAAACAGTAGCAACTCTTTAAATTTATTTAAATAGTAGTACCAATTGCTAAACCAGATATTCTGAAAGCTGAGCTTGCCATTCTATTTGTAGACAAGCTTTTATTTTCTGACTAGGTTTTACAGTTGCAGTAGTTTAAACAAGAAACATTTTATAGTATTCATAATTTTGTTATCCTAATATGTAACATTTCCCTACACACCAGACAGTTCCCACATCTTCAACTTGCTCAGAAGGCAAAAGCATTCTATTGCTATGAATTAATTTTTTTTACATTATTAGCTAGAATAGGGCTGCAAGCCCTGCAGGTTCCATTTCAGTTACTACCTTGCAAGTAAGCAACAGCACAGCATTAGATTTAGCACCAAGCTATGCAAAGTCAGTGCTCAGTTCAAGCCTTTCCCAACACTGATATAAAAATTGAACCCTGTAATATTCCACCTGGTTCTTTGACAGACTCTCCTTTTGACATCTGTCTTGTTTTCTCAGATTTTCTATTTGCTTCTTCTTCCAATTCTTTTACTGGCACAGTGGTGCGAGGAGTTGGAATACTTTCAAAGTAGCCAGAGTCTAGAAGTTTGGATAACAGGTCCTTCATGTGTTTATCTAAAGAGTAAAAGTCCATAAAGTTAAAATAGAAAAATCTGAAATTAAGGGGTATTCAGATTACAGATTAAGACTTGTTACTTCCTCCCTTTATATGAACTGCAGTTTCTCATATCTTACCAAGCTATACCAATAAAATGCTTTAGTAAAGGAAATTATTTATTAGACTGCTTAATTTAATGCAGTTGAAAACATCTTTGCAATCCCAGGGCAAGACTGCAGCTTGTGTTTAAATGCCCACAAGGTAAACACTGAGCCACTTGGTCTCCCACATGCTTAGAAAGGACTTTGTTTACCATGTATAAGCTAGCCAGCATTGATACTAAAATTATGTGAGACTGCAACAGAGGTAAAGCTAAACAGTCACAGTGGAACTACTCTACAAGACCCTCTTGCTGGTAACAGGATGGTGTCTCAGAAGGAAGAGTTAAGAACTGTAGAAACAAGCAGGGGAAATGCAAGGGACTGTTCCCAGACTGAAACTTACTCCTCTGAAGCTGAAAAAGATTCAAAGCTGACATGGTTGAACAAAAGCTTAACTGTGTACTCTCAGTACTCTGAGAAGCACTGTCCAGTTTGCTCCTCTGTGCAAACAAGAGACAGCAGCTTAGAGTAGAGAGTAAGACCTCAGAAGTAACAGCAATTCTAGAAATTGTTTCAGAGGAGCTGGAAATAGGGCAGCCTTGAGAACAGGAGGAACATTCAGTGAAAGATCACTCCTACTAGTGACAACCACACAAACAAGAATTGTAGCTAGAATGTAATATGGCTATAAAAAACTGTCTTCCACAGCAATGAATGCTTATAAAACAACCTAACAGCTTTATCTGAAGTCTAGCTTGCACAGAAAGGGGTGCAAGACTGACACCAAAGGGATAGAGATACTGATAAACAATCTATTCATGTCAACAGATACAAGGCTAAGGTTACCAGCCTGTAGCAATTCAAGCTTGCAGTTTGTCCAGAACTACATGGAAAGATTTAATACTCAGTTTTCAGTTCAGCTACCCATATGTGGAAGTTAGACACAGCACTCTAATGCTCTGGGGTCTAACAGTTTCAGCACTGTTGTCAGTAGCAAATGAAAGATTCCTGCCACACAGCTGCTACAAGACTGGCATAAACACAACAAGCAAGGGCTGTTTGCAATAGGAAAGACACTACAACTCAATTAAGGCCAGTTTCCTCACAAACAAGCTGTAAATAGAAACACAATGTGTATTGTTGGCTTACAACCAGGGATTTTGGAACTATGCCACAAATGGAAGATGATCTGCAGAGTCCCACAGATTTTGGTATGCTTGAAAAGTAAGGACACTCGCATTACATCAAAGAAAGACTGCACTGTGCATGATGAGAGATCCCAGCAAGTTCCATTAATGACTACCCTTTTCCCTAGTGTGGTATCCTGCACTGTAGGGAGACAACAGGTATGAGTCCAGAAATCCTACAAAGAAAGGAGACTCTTCAATGCTGTGGGACCCTCAGCCCAGGGCCAGCGACTCTTTGTAATACATCAGTGTACTCAACTAAGCATTTCATGCCTGGGAACTGTTCCAAGCTTAACCCATTTGCACATAACTATACAAAAACCTTCCCACTGTTCTGTAAGGTATACATGCATCAGGTGTTGAATTGCTACCATCATTATTCCTCAAAAATATGCTAGTACACTGGTAGAAGAATAAGTCTTGACTGGAAAACAAAAGCACAAGGCATTGTGATTGACCTGTACTTAACTGAACTAGGAACAGCTATTCATCCTTGGATAATCGAGATACACACATCACTTGAAAGTGTTTAATTTGGCAGCCTTCCATGTGTATTTACTGGTTTTAAGATGTTTAACAAGCACACAAATTTTAGATCTTTAAGACATTTCTCTAGATGAGACACTCACATGTTGTTCCAACCACAGGTTTCTCACTTCCTTCTAGAAGGTCCCAGAAGTAGAGAGACGATTGTTCCATCTGGTCTTCAACACTAAAACAAATGACAGTTTTACCAGGTAGAATCATAGCCAAGATCAAGTGCTGCACTATCCCAATACCCCTCATTTTACGACATTAGTCAATGCCCACCCTTCCAAACCAAGGCTGCATACACAGAGTCAATAGTAAGCCCTGAAACCACTGGAAGCAATTCATCTGTCTCTGTCTGCACAGGATTTAATCTAGCAAACATAACTTCTTTTGTTGGTCAGTATAGAGATCCTAAGCATTGTCCCACAAGACCATGTGGCTGAACTTCATTCCAAGCCAGGCTTCCCAAACACGGCAACAATTGCTGTTTAATCAGCTGGTCACATTTACTGGATGAACATGTACAGGTGCAACCAACAACAGCTGCCATTCTCACTAACTAGCAGCTACTGGGAAGCTTTGCTATAGGTCAAAGATCCACCTCCTCCAGAAGACAAAATTGCAGTCCACTGTGATGAAACACAGTATCCCAAAGGAAAGGATTATGCTTCTTGTAGAAGTAATACCATGAGAGTAAACTAGAAACAAAGTTACTTCATTGGGATGAGACACTCCTGTTGTGTAGCTTTTTATAACAGCTGTTCTTTGGAAGTTAATTTAAGAGCAAAGATGAGGCAAGTCTAGTGTACGACACGTGATTAGAATTTTGAGGCATTTAAAGAATTAGTCCATATTCAAACATGACTTATCCATAAAAGTGTTTCAACTTACCGCATAATAACTACTTCTTCCACATTCAAATATAATTCTTACAGCACTACCTTACCAGACAGGCTGTCACGCTAAGCATGAACCATCGTAGCACCAGAGCAGTGCCATATGAGCACTGATACTGACATTACTCGTGTTGACAAACTGGTAACATGCATGACATTTAGTGCAGAGGTATCAAAAACTTCAGGCAATTTTTTAAAACCACTTTGAAGCTAACAGCAAGAGCGCCTCAGCAGCACCATCTTGCATTCCTCTGCAATAAAGAAGCACATCTGAATCATCAATGTAAATGAAATACAGAAGAGTTCTGATTTTACTGCACTTTTTTCACTTCACGAACAGTGAGACCTCAGGGAAGCAGTACATCCCCAGCCTCCCTGCTCAGGATGGTATTGGACTATGTTCTCTCAGTCCCACAGGGAGACATAAAATGGCAAAGTCTATCTGTAACCTTCACCTGAGGCTATTAATTACCGCAGCTTTCCTTTAATGCTCCGAGTGAGGTAAATCTGTTACATTCCTAATCTCAGACTAAAGCAAGTGTACTGAAGAGAATTTTAATTAATGTTCCAAAACACCATATTTAAAGACATGGCAGTTCCAAACAGAGGACATTCACCACAACGAATGAAGCATACTAATTAGACAAAAAACTCTGAACTTACCTCAAGTTCTCATTTCTTTCTGGACACGTCAGTTTTGCAAATCTTATGAGGTAGTCTAGTTCTTTAGAAGGCAAGTATATTGCACCATTCACACCACCTTTGAAATCTTTCTGAACATGCTCTTGAGTGAAGTTCTGCAGCACATACTGGACTTGAAGTATTGTACGCAGCTTTTTCTTCTCTGCTTCAAGCTTCAATAGACTCTCTCTCCGCTGAGCCTTCTTCTGTGCTTTCAGCAGCTATTTTAATGCACAAATTCAACAATTAAACACAAGTTAGTGTGTTTAATCACGTTTAGTAACAAGATTCTAGGATAAAACATTGAGTTCTAGTATTGACTATCCTACAGTGAGGAAACCAACTATTAATTTTGGTTATATAACAGAAGCTCCTAACTCTTCAGATATCAAGAATCTTTTAAGCTCCTCCTTTGGAAGAGCTCCCCATTTATCTACTAATTCTCTACACATCTAACTTTCAGTCAGACTGGATACTGGTAGCTTCACTTGTGATATGCCTTTGTGATACCTAGATCCTGATCATGCCTGCTAGCTGTTTTATTGTAACAGCTTTTAAAGAAATGGATAGGATTGATACCAGTGCACAAATCCAGGCCCAGCTGACATTTAACATTTGCCACAAAAGTTAGAGATGCAGAAGTTATCTCAACTTTCTCCTAGTAAGACAACTGCTCTTCACTTTTAAATACTCCAGCTTAAGGGATACAGCAGAATCCTACAATTATTTCTGCTGGCAGAAGACTGAAACACTCATTAAATAAGCAACACCACGAGTTACAGAACACATACAGAACATGCATTCAGGTTTCTCATCATGTACTAACAGAACTACCCAACAGAAGCTATCCAAGTAACCGCAGAATTTAAAATGCCTCAATACATGACAAGATCTATGAAAATTTTATTCCCTGCAAGACTGTGCAAAGGATGCAAGGATGCTGTTGCCAGAATGGCCCCTAGTGTTCCAGCAATGGCTATTGGCTATAGAATCCATACCAGCAGAAGCAGAGCCAAGTTAAAAACAAGGTGGGTTAGCCTTCAAATACAGCACAAGTCCAAGAACAAACATGAACTGGTAGAAGTTAATGCTGGATTACAAAAAACACCTGCACAAAGATACACTGGGTCACAAGGTACCAGTCCTTCAGCATTCTGTAGGAGGCAGAGAAATAATGCCAGAGCAGTGACTAATCATGTTTAGCTTCCCTACCATTACCTTGGACCAAATCTTCCATAAGTGTAGAATTTGCTTGAGCCAAGAGACCAGTTTCTCCAAAGATAAAACACTTGCTTACATAAAAATAATGTATGTAGTGCTCTAAATCCTGAACGAAGACCTAAATAAAGCCCTAAATCTGTGACTTGCCACAATTAGAGACAACTACAGCAGATTAAGTAGCAAACTCCACAAGCTTCAGTTAAATTTTTCTGAGGGATGTACTTCTCATTGAAGCCAAAGTGATTTAACCCCAGCACCTTCCCTCATCAGAAACATTAAAAAATTCAGTTTGGAAGGGATCTTGGGACATCGTCTAGCCCAGCCTCCAGAAAGGCTACACTGAATCAAGACCAGATTGGTTAGAGCTTTGTGCAGTCAGGTGTAGAAGAAATCCAAGGACAGATTTTACCACTTCCCTAGGCAGCCTGCTTCTAATGCTTAATCATCCACTGAGTGACCATTTCCTCCTACCTGGCTGGGGTCTGTTTCAATTAATGATCATTGCTTCTCCTACCACATCTCTCAGCAAAAATCCCAGCTCCACCCTTTCAGTATTTGGTATCTGAAGGATAATAGTGCATCTCCTGGCAAGCCTTCACTTCACCAGGCCAAACAAGCCCAGTTGTTCCAGGCTCTCCTCACAGGTCTCATTTTCCAGGCCCCAGCCATTCAGGGGCCCACCACTAGAGTCACTGAAGCTTCTCTACCCTTTGCCTACCAAGCGGTCAGAAACAGACACAACTGGTTAACGAGTACCAAATAATCAGTTCTCCTTAATCTACTGCTCCTCAGTCTCTGCCTAGGCTTCACTGCTCCAGAGACACAAGGCAGGAACTTCTTAGTATGGGGTGTACTGCAACAGAAGTGTAGCCATTAAAGAAGTAGCACAACTTTTGCAGTTAGCTCTGTCAATATAGAGAAGAACAGTTATACTTACATCTTGGCTAAGTCCTGAAAAAGTCTTCTGAAGCTCCTTGGCAAATTCCAGGTTGTGCACTACTTCATCATATTTCTCTACTGCCTCCTACAAAGGAATAGATAAGAATCTATTTTTCATGCTTAAGACTACTCATTGCAACTCAATTCCCTTGTACTTAAATTCTCATTGTGAGGCAGTCATTTAGTGCGTACTTTTCCGAAATCGTAGCTTTTTAAAGATACTATGTCTGTAGCTGGTACTTTAACTTTAGTTGCAAATATCATTCACCCATAACTGTCTGAGATGCAGTTCAAAGCCAGCTCACACCACCAGACAGATATCCTACAAGTTTGCCTATATAGGTCTTGGCAATCAGAGGCAAACAGCTATTTAAAATCACAGTGGTCTGAAAGTCTGGAAGGAATACAGGAGAAGTTCAGCACAGATCCTCTACCCTCATGCTTAATTGAATGCCTTTACAGAAAATTCGTACAAACTTTAGAAATATACAAGGCAAGTCATACTTCCAGAAAAAGTCTTTCCAATTTAGTTTTCATACAAGAAGCCATGTCTGTCTTCACCAATGGCTTTAACCAGTATTTTACTGGCTAGTCTTCAAAAAGACTAATTGCAGTAGATTATTAATTCCATTTTAATGAGTTAGTTAATTTCTTTAACTTCCCTTGACAGCTCTGAAGATAGCAAAATGATGTAGTTCAGACATGCTGCCCATATCTTCATACCACAAGGCATGCCTGGGAAGTAACAAGTTCAATTCCAGTTGTTCACATGTGCTTTACACTCAGTTTGGTTTATGGTCCTGACATGATATCACGGGTTTCTCTAGAACCGGCCCATCAGTCCAATATAAAGCTCTTTCACAGCAGTGTTAGTGTTAAGTGTTTCATCAGTGCAGTGACCAAAGTTTAATCTACTGTCCTAATAAGATCTGGGACATCTGCAAATTTCACATGTGTTCCTAAGTAACTGCAAAACAAGTTATATGTTCATTTGTTCTATCAGTTGGCTTGCTCAGTTACTTTTATTCACGTGTTTGTGGTACAATAGACACTACCAGGACTAAATGCTACTCGACACAAAGTGCAAGGACTCACCTCGTAGTTTAAGCTGTCTTCACACAATTTACCAAGCAGCTTTGAAGTACTATTTAACAAATCACTTAGCACTTGAGAGAATGACTTCTAAGAATCTAATGCCCACACATTTGAGGAAGACTCACAATTAACACCAACAATTCACTAGTCAGGTTACAGTAATTGTGTTTTAAACAACACAAATTGCAGAGTAAAACTCCCTACCTGAAAACATCAAGAACAGCTACCAGTGCTCTCATGACAAGCTGTAACTCAGCCCACAGGAAAGCAATAGCTTTCTTCTGTCACACCTGTTATTAACATTCATTAACAGCATGTTGGAAGAATAGTACTGAGGAAAACCTGCTCAGCTTACAATACTGCCAGTAAGAGCATTTAACTTGCTGGAAGCTCCTCATTTTTGAAGCAAATGTTTCCTAACGTAAGGCTAGCACACACATTAGGTCTGGCAGGCATGCACCATGAGTAATTACAGCTTAATCCAAACTGCTTGCAAAACAAGTTCATCACCAGACATGCGCTTCTTCCTCTGTGTGAGAAAATTAAAACTATAGATGACATCAAGCTGTATTAGAGCACCACTGTATTATAGGCAGTTGGTTTCTTTAGGTTTTAAGATCTATTAAGCTCTACTCCAGCTTCAATTTGAATATACACCACAAATCTACATCTGAAAGTTACAAATGCAGTATTTCTGTATCTTAACTACTGAAACAGGGGACTTCACTATTAAATATTGAGTCTATATGTGCTTCTACAACAGTCACCTGGACAGTCTGACTACCACTTGTCAGTTCACTATGAAGACTAAATCTAATTTTTCATTTTAGTAGCTTAAGAGATCTCAGAAACTGAGATAAAGATACTAAAATTTTAAAAGTGAAGCCCAGCTAGGAATACTAAAATCCAGTAACCAAGTTAATACCATTTTCCAAACACTTTTACCTGACAGCTTTTCGCAGTCCAGGGCATATACCAAAGTAGTCCATATACTCAAGACTAATCCAACTTACAGAACATTGTTCAGTAGTCTCACTGTCCATGGCAGCAAACAGATTGTGAAGAACACCTATGATCTAAACACAAAAGTTTCTTGCCCACCTGATTCCAGATTGAGTTGAGAGGAATTGAAAGGTCATGAACCTACTACAAACCATCAGATTTAATTAATTTACTTTTGCACTTGAAATGGCAAGAGACCACATCAGATTCTGCAGTTAAGTGCTAAATAACAATTTACTCCAACAGGTTTACTCTGCTTCTAAGAAGTTACCATTTTCCCCTTATTCCATTTATGTCTAACTCTTTTACAAATGATTCACAGTAAGAAAATAGAATTTGTGTTCTCAGACTGCTGCACTGTGATAAAGTTAGCAATCAATGACATTTTTCCAGCTGGTTCATTAGCAGGATCAGCACTATCACTGAAGTGTCAGTACCCCTCATCAGACAATTACTCTCTAGCATGTGTCCGCTACATTTTAAAAATGTGACTCCTAGATTACTAGAGCAATAAACTCTTTGCATTATGTGACATTGCTGCTCAGATCTGCTAAAGCTTTCATGTTACAGAAACTTGGTTTCAAATCTAGAATCCATTCCAGTCCAAGACAAAAAAAGCCAGCACTGTCAGTTATATTAACAGCTACAGTAACCAACGGCACTGTGCAGACAACAGGCAATTTCAAGTAATAGCTGCTAATGAAGAAATCAGGAGGATTAATTAGCTATCTCAGAATTCTTGAGCCTTGGGTTCTAACACTGCACTGCCATATAGATCAGCTGCATACAGACACATTAAGATACAGAGCACTGAAGCTGAAAGTCTACAGAGCAAACAGGGATCTTCTATTACCTCAGGAAACAACATGAAGGCTAAAACAGGAGACAGAGCTTGTGGGCTCAACATTCAGCCTGATTACCAATAATTTGTTCATTTGGTTTTGTGAAAAATACCTTTACAAGCCTGTACACACTGCCTCTGTAAAAACAACACCCTCATCTCCTTCAGCATCGCATCCCTCCTGACACATCACATTTTGAGGCCTTCCACTCCTGCATAAAGCAAGCTTACCAACTGGTCTGGATTGAGGGCTTCTCCTTTCTTCAGACGATCTTTGTAGTCTTCTAGTTTGAGCTGCAGAAAATTCAAAGTAAACATTATACAGAAATCAATATAAAAATTAAGTAAGGGCTATGAGTGAAATACTGTAATACAGAATAGAAAATCTCCTACTTCCTCTTTTTCCTGGAGAAAGGAACACAAAGTTTCGCTATGCCTTGGATTTGGCAATTTCAGTCTGCAGGACTGTCTACTTCCTTTCTCTACCACTGATCTTTCAGTTCTTACTTGCTACTTTTGTTTCATTTAAGAACTGATAATGCATTGATCCAAGATCTTTAAGGAGCTCCAAATACATCCAGCGTCCTTGTTTAAGTTAGGCTTGTTTAGCTTTTCAAAGTCAGTGCAGGAATTTAGTTATATTATCCTTGAATAATCCTTGTTACATCTTTCAAAAATTTGGCTTCAGTTACATCAAAAATTTATAGCCCTGTTCCATAAGAAAGTGGACAAGTGTATTAAGGGAAGAAATAAAATCTATTTCCAATATACCAAAACAGTCTTTAAATGCTGATGTAAGCAATACAAAACTAAGCTATTTGATATTGCAAACTTCTTTAGGGAAAAGAAAGGTGACTTCACTGCCATGAAGTCAAATACTATTCCATTTGTGCATCTAAAGCTTCACTGACACGGTACCTATAGGAGCATAGGAGTAGGAATACTTCCTACTCATTTTAGTAAGTCACACCTTTATTTGCTGATGAGGCCACATCGTCATTCATGTGAAAATCAAAGGTATCAGAGATATTCACAACAAGAAGCTTCCTTGGGCAGAATTAGAATACAACACAAAGTTGTTTAATCACACAAAGGAAACATGCTTGTCTGATGTTATTCAAAATTACAGCATGATGCATGAGGTGAGACAGCAGTAATACTGCATCTCCTGCAGGAGGATCAAGTCCCCTAAGCACATGGCCAGATGTCTGATCTATTCTCTCTCCCTGCCCTAAGACACAACTAAAAGCTTTTCAGACATTTAGAGTAGCACAACATATTCACACAATTGCTTTACTTGTAATCCTGATCCAGCAGTGAAAGCAACAGCACCATTATTTCTTGTATCCTACAGAAAGTAACAGTCTCTCAGTTAAAAACCAAGCACAGAACCTTCAGTCACCTGCCAATCAACTGGAAAGCCTTAGAATGCTGAAGTCTGACTAGCCACAGCCACAATGCTTTAGGTGTATCATTATCTCAGTTATTATTCTCACTAACACTGTTCTGTCCCCCCAGCCTCAGAAAAGCAGAGGTCAAAACGAGAGATTAAGCTCTGGACAATTTCTGTGCAAAAGTTTCCTAGTCAGTAACATTTGCCTGTATTTAAAATATGTAAGTCAAATATTTATGCAAAGTAAAGGGCAATACATATTTACTATAATCTGACATTTCCACTGTCAGAGGAAACACTTGTTCTAATTTCCAATTTTATAAACAATTTACATCTAAATTAATATCAGATGCATGTAATTGATGAAAGATATCTGCAAGACTATAAATCATGTTTAAATCAGATCCAACTTTGTTCTGAACTGATTTGGTCTAGAAAAGCATCTTCAGTTTTGATCAACATATATTTGATCTCTACAGACACACATAACCTTATTCCAGCTATTAAAAATACTGGAAATAACATTAAATACTATTTAAAAGGCAATGAGCTTTACTATCGGCAGCTTAAATAGGTGCTATAGGCAAGAAAACCAAGTTACCTTTTTTTTCTCGATGTTCCTGATCTTGTGTTTGAGGCAGATGAGCCCGTTGTCGATGTAGGTCTCATACGCCTGGGAAGGAGAGGCCGCCGTGCTCAGCGCGGACTGCAGGGGGCTGGCGGGAGCCGGGCTCTCCCCAGCCGGGGTCACCTGCTGCTTGGCCGCCTTCATCCTCTTCTCCTCCCCTTCCTCCGACCGGCCTGAAGGTGATGATGGACGATGGAAAGGGGCTTGGGAAAGCTGCACCATTGAAATGGATGGAGCTGCAAAGAAACTCTTTTATTTAGCTCTCTCACACCCTGCTGCCCCTTTTCAAGTTACATCTTTTCTTATCACATATTCAGAACATGTAGCCACGAAACTGAGCCTCGGTAAGGACCGACCACAATTTTTCCACTCTCCTTCCTCCCTTCCAAAATATCTGTAGCAAGAATTTCAAAGCAAGGCAAACTTCGTATTGTTCGAAGCCTCCCCACCCATCCAGACACCAAAAACCCTTTACATAGGCAGAATTAGACAGCACAGGGGATGATTCCAGAAACCCAATATAGTGACCATATAAAACTAGGCAGGTTTCCTGCACACATCACCCACAGGGGAAAAAACTGCAAGCAAGCAATTGCAAATCACGCCGCCAGCCTGGCATCCGGGCTGCAGCCTGAATGAAGATTTAGAAGTGGCATGCCTGAAGGTATAGCTCCTTTTCTTCTCACCCCCATTAAATCGGTTTTACCCTTTCACGACCTCCGCAGCAATCCAACCGAGAAGTTAAAAACATTTCAATTAAAAAAAGAAAAACGTTTGATACAGCAAGTAGCCCGTTTAGTTACAACAGCATCATTCTTCGTGAGGAACTGGTCCCTGCCCACACCCATCCAAAAGACGTGCCTATGCCACGGCAAGATACCAGCTTCCATGGGAGGGGCTGTAACCTTGAGCAGAGAGTTTCTGCAAGAGACGCTCTCCCACCCTCATCTTCAACTACTTACGGACACCTGCTCCTGGAAAGCAATGACACCACAATTCTGCCTGCGCGCCGCCGGGGAGGCCGCACCACACCACCCCAGCGGGCAACCAGGGCAAAACCTGCCTTTCCCCGGGACAGCCCCCGCCTCCGGGGGAGCCGGGGCCAGCTCCATCTCGTCCTTGCCAGGGATGAGCAGGAAGCTCCTCCCGTCGGGAGAAGGGCACGGCCGCCGCCGCTCCCCGAGCGGGGCGGTAGCGGAGGAGCGGGGAAGAGAGGAGCAGCGGCTCCTTCCTGCCGGGTGATTCACCTCCTCCGCCTCCCGCCGCGCTGCGGGGGCCCGCGATCCGCCAGCCCCGCACCACCGCCGCGCTCGCTCCCGCCTCCCCGCTCACCTCGCTGCCCGCACACGCTCAGGCCCGCCCCACCGCCCGCCCCCCGCCTCATATAGCGGCGGGGCGGGGCGNCTCACCTGCCCGCCCGCCCTGCGCCGGGCCTGGGGGGCGGGGCCGCGGGGCGGCTCCCGTGAAGGTCGGGGCGTCCTGCCCGGGCGCCGCCCGACAGCTGTGTGGGAGGTTCTGGGTTCCCCAGGGCGTGAGAGGTCGGTCTCTCGGGTGGGACCTGGTGCTCCTGCAGAGAGCTGAGCGATGGCCCTGGCGGGGAGCGGGGCGTCCGGGGAGAGTGGCCCCGCCACCCGCTTCGTGGGGAAGGGACGTGAGGTGTGGCGCTCTCCGCCATGTGCCGTCTGTGAGGGAGAGGTTCGGCACGAGGCGCTGGCGAAGCCACGATGCGCTATCGCATCGCGCGTATCGCAGCAGCCGCTCACAGCCCGGGGCAGGCGGGCAGCTCTCCCCAAGCAGCCCCATGACAAGGGCTCCATCACCCCAGTGCAAGGGGAACCCCTCGGCCTCCACCCCTTCACAGCCCACTGTTCAGTCACACCCTTTGGCGGGTGCGGCCATGAGACTGGAAAAGTGTTGGTCTGTGCCTGTAAACCAGCTGAAGGGTTCCTCTGGGCCCCGTACAAAGTTCCTGGAGGAGGCTTGCAGGGCTGTGGGTCACCTTATGTAACAAAAAATGTGAATGTCCTCTAAAAATCACAGAATCTATGAGATTGGAGTCCAGCCTACGACTGAGCACCACCCTGTCGGCTAGACAAGGCACTGAGCACCACGTCCAGCCTTTCCTTAAACACTTTCAGGGATGGTGACTCTACCACCTCCCTGGGCAGTCCATTCCAATGTCTAGTCACCCCTTTTGTGAAGAAATTCTTCCTAATGTCCAGTGTAAACTTTCCCTGGCGCAGTTTAGGACTATCCTCTCATCCTATCCCTTGTTACCTGGGAGAAGAACATGACTCCCCACTGGCTACACCCTCCTTTCCGGTGGTTGTAGAGAGTGATAAGGTCTCCCCTGGTCCTCGTTTTCTCCAGGCTGAACATCATCAGCTCCCTCAGCCACTCTCCATAGGACAACCCAATGCCACGTAACCATGTAAACCCTTGATAACTAGTAAAAGCACTTAAAGTGAATTGAATGTACACAATAAAGTAATCAAAAACTTCTGTTAACCTCTAGCAATCAATGCCATGGAAGGTGTCAAAGGCTGGAAGACTAGGGAAAACAGACCTTCCAAAGATCAGAGGACTAAGCTGGAATTCTGTTTTCTGTGTTTCTTTTTGTGGCCATTACCACAAAGAATAAATAAACCATATGGCAAGTTCATAGCAATCCTGAAAGTTGTGAAAGTAATGAAAATAGAGATATTTTGAAAGAGAGAAAAGTGAGTCAGTGAGGAAGGATTGCAAAGACAGGTTTTACGGAACACAAGAAGTGTTTATGTAGTATGCAGGATGGATGAGAGAACTTGGGAGGAAAGGCTTATACATATGAAAGATTGCATTTAAAAGTAAAACAAGCAAATGATAAGTGATTCAAACAATATGGAGAATTCATGGAGTATCACAGAATCAGATTCAGCTGTATGCAACCACTTGTAACATCCACAATCTTGCCACTTCTCAATGTGTTGAATTCTTTAATCACATGTCTCAAGTCTTCATTTTTTTAAAGCCCTGGCTCCTAGAATGAGGTCACTTTGTGAGGCAGTTTTCATGACTGAGAAGAAATGCTAATGAATAAGACACAGCTTGTGTTTAGGATCAGCAGTGTGCTCTGAGAGTCCTTCCAGTAGATTTCTGTGTGTTTTTTTCAAAGCTAACACTGATGGGCTAGATCCTTGAAAAGTAATTATAAAATGAATGATCAGCTAATGCATTTATTAATAGTAAGTCATAATTAATGTTCATGCACCTGGGACTATTCTGTAAGTCATAATTACCGCTGACAAATTGCTTTATAGTCCACTTTCACAAGTATTTGTGTAAAAGAGGAAAAAATCAAAAGGAAAACTCATACAAGCCAAATCCATATTTAAAATCAAAGGATATTTTAACTTCATTTCTAAAAAAATAGAGAGTAGTTAATTGAGACTAATGCAATATACATTTATAGTATATATGTGGTCTCTAGAGCACTGTAAAGAATGTATTAGCATGGTGAGGTCAAGCCCACTGAAGTTAAGAAATGCCTAAACTAAGCACAGCCTAAATTAATTAGTTTAATGCCATTTTGCAGATCCACTGTGAGATCATCTTTAAGTAGATGATCATAGGTTGTGATAATCGAGCCATACGTCGATCATAGCTATGGAGTCTTAGGCACACAGCATTCCCAGCCTGGAGATCTGTGCCTTTTACTCCAGGATCAGAAGGGGAATACACTTTAATGGCTGAAGAAAAGTGTTCGGTTCTTTTTTTCTTGATTGACTGATTCTGCTTATCGGCTCCCACTGGGACTGCCCTGATTTTTTCCCAGTCCCAGAAGTTTATCCTGCTCTCATTTTTCTCAGATTCCTATTTCCACTCCTGAACCCCAGTCTCAGTCTTTCCTCCCAGGTGTGCATGTTGTCCAAGTCACAGGCTCCTTTGAGAAGTAGCATCTCCTTTGCACACAATTCCAACACTTTGCCCAACCACTTCCAGTTTTTCACACCTGACTCTTTATCCAGCCCACGAAACCCTTTTCTAATCCCAGAGGCACAAGTGTCAGCTGCCTCCCTCCAGCTGCAGTGGGCCAACCCACAGCCAGCTGTGATGAACACTGAGACCAGGTTCCCACTTTCATTCCCTGCCATCCCTTCTATTACTGTATTGTGAATCTCCAGGAAGTCAATGTGTAGAATAAGATCAGCTGCTTGTTAACTTCAGGAGAGAAAGACAGATGGTGAAGGTGTTGCAGATTATCCACCGATGGACTAGGGAAGCCTGCTTCAGTCATGGAGCATATTTTAGACAGGAAGGCTGAGGAATTCTGGATTCAACATGGGATGAATACATTAGGTCTCACAAAGAGGACTATTAATCAGAATTACACCCAATTTATTGGAAGAACTTGGAGGAAATACGTTGCTACAAGGCCGTTTTATGCTGCAAGGTGTTTTTTCACGTGTAAACCCCGTGGCTGCCTGTCTGCTGTTCAGAACTCAGAGCCAAGGGGTCTGGAGAAAGGGTGCTCCACTCAGTGTCCAGCACTGCCTTACACAAGCTGCTGCGGTGTAAGGCAATGCTCACAGTGATTTCTAACTAACTTTAGAAATGCTTCTTAAACATACAGTTCTCCCTTTACACTCCAGCTCCTTGTCTTCTGTGTTTTCTTCAGGGCATACTGGTTTCAGTTTCCTTGTATAGAAACTTTTTCTCCTTTTTTGCTTCCACGTTCAGTCCTGCCCAGCAAACTGGTTCCTGTTCTTGCTTTTTGTGTGCAACCAGTGCCAGGCACCCTTTCCAATTCCCAGCCAGTTCCAGTCTCCTTGCTCACTTGTCACCTCACCAGAATTCTGGATTCTACTGATTCCTTTCCATTCCTCTCATTTTGCTTTTCTTTTTTTTCACTCACTTTCTGTGTTTTCATCAGAAAAATTTTCCCAAAATTTTCAGGGGAAAGAAGAAAGGGAGCAACAAAATTAAACGGAAATAGTTACTGTGCCTGGGAGCAGCCATTACAAGCTTAGCCAAATTTCACCTATGTAGCTCCAGACCAAACAGCATATGTTTAATTAAAGTCCACATTAACACCTATAAGATCTGTGAGGGAATGGAGTTATGCTGCCTAGCAGAAGCTGAAATTCCTGTTTCCAGGCTGTGGGTTTCTGGAATTTCAGTGAAAGTGCAGAAAGGATCCCACGAACCGCTTGTTTTTTCAGTCCCACTCTGGAAAAAGGCTAACCCACCTGGAACCACCGAATGCTTGGGATGGGATGGGACATCTGAAGATCACTTAACCCAAATCCTAGTGCAGCTCAACTCAATTCAAAGCACTCACCCAGAATGGAAGAGTTCATTTGGAACTGAAAAAGTGTTAAAGCAAAAGCAAATTTTAAAAGTGCTGGGCAAGCTTAATAATAAGAGGGCCCAGCTGAGCAGAAAGATTATGTGATCCGAGCAGCACCTGCCTCTGTTAATGTCTCTGTCCTTGCTTAGGAGTTAATCAAACCTCAGTTGCAAAAGGGGAAGTGTTGCAGAGCAGGAATTCACATAGGATTTCTTTTTGTGTGTGTGCATTGAGGAAAAAGTTTAAAAAAAAATCACTGATTTCTAGCTGTGAGATTAAAGAGTCATTTGCCTGTAAATGCTTCGCAGTAGGGACCAGTCCATGAAAGTGGATTTGTTGTTTGTGTCAGAAGCATTTCTTTCATTGACTCTCTGAAAGGAGTTTGCCTACTCTTAGAAGTTGCAACTCACACCTGTGCTTATCAGGGGTTTTGGGCAGCTGAACTCTGTCCAAAGTTTATGTGCAGAGGATCTGCAGACTGTCAGGCTTTAGATGGCCACCGTGCTCTGCTGTGGGGATCGCTCTCATTTTCAGGACAGGAACCATACTTTTACATTTTCTGTGTTTCTGCTGCCAAGCAGATGGGCAAGATGCTTACTTAACTCAGATGCAAGGGAGATAAAAGGGAGGAAGATAATATACAGGACAGAAGCAGAGTGTTAGACTAACTAAGAAACCTTGGAAATTTCATGTTAAAATATTAGTAAGCCTGTAAAATTAGGCACTGAAAAGTTAGGAAATAGTAGAAGTAAACTTTCCTTTCAAGCTGGTATTAATTCAGTTCATTCTATGTCTAACTGATGGCATTTTGATACATTGATATATGAACACATGGTAGAGTGTTATTTTCTCCACAACACCTCTCCTCTCCCCCTTCTCTCTGCCTGGCATGGATGTGGTCTTAGAACAAAGCTGGGCTATGCATTAGAACAGTTGAGTTCAGGATACATTCTTAGGTTTTGCAGGATTTAGAAGACTTACAGTGAATGAGCACAATAACTGCAGGAAAAGATATTTTTATGGATAATGCAAGTGAACACTGAGCTTTAAGCTAAATTAAGCTATCTCTGCTACAAACTTCTGAAGAACTTTACATGGATGTGTTCTTCATTTTCTAGATGAATTAGGATCTGGTTATAGGTACAGAGTATTCACAGCTGCAACTAGCGTAAACAAGGGGGATGCTTTGAGCATAATATGGTCCTTTGAATACAAATTCCTGGAGACTGAGGAATTGTGTCTTGAATTGTGCACTTGAAGTTAGTAGCATCTGTGACTTTTGCCTGTAGAAAAGGGGAATAATCCCACTTCCACCATTCACAAGAATGCTGATAAAAAACTGCCAAAAAATTTCTCTATTTGAAACCAACAGTGTCTCCAAAACAGATCTTTATTGTTTAGTCTTGTTAGCCTGTGGAAAAGTGCTTTCTTTTCCTAAAAGTAAAGGAGAGTTTTGTGGTGGAAAGAGTTTATTGAAAAGAGGAACTATAGAACTGCACATTCTCACGGTTCTGCACAGGGATTAACCACATGATACGGGGTGTGCTACCTTCATCTGCTCTTCTGGCAGAACCCAGATAGTCCAGAGATTCTTTGCTTCCCAAGAAGTAGCTATGAATTTCTTGGTGTCCCTGTCCTTCCATTGCAGCCCTGAAGAGCCCTTCAATGCTGCAGGTCTCCATTAAAGTATTACTACCTTATGCTGTATTTTTTCTGTTAGAGCACTATTTTTTTGCAAGGGTTTTCACTTCCATTAAAGTAGCTTCTCAACTATTTTTAAAAACCTTTCTCAGGTCCTTCTTTTTCAGATTTCTGAGTTCTTATGCAATCACATTTTCTTCTCACAGAATGTGACTTGTTTGTCCACTGACTTAGGTGCAGGATCCTCAATGTCTCATGGCTCCAGTCTCTGTGTTACTGGGGATCTCTGGCATCTCGCAAACATGAATCTCAGACTGGCTGTACCCTTACAACCACGGTGCATGAGTCACAAATATTTATGTCAAATAGGTCTTAAAAATATAACAGCCTGAGTTGGTTGGGGTTTTTATCCAGTTAATCATCTTAAGTACGGTTTAGATAGTAATGAGTTGGACAGTTTTCATGTCTTTTATCCCACAACCAATAATCCGACTCCTCCAGAGAAGCTAATGGATTTTTATTATTCCCAGGGAAATGCTAATGACAGATTTATTTCCTTCTCATTACCACCTAAACACCTTTGATCTCAGGCTTTTCAGGTGGACCTGTGAAAAATGTTTTCACTTGTGTTTCCCTTTGAATCCTACTATGTGGCACAGATGCATTCTGGGACTCAATTAAACTTAATTTAAAAGTCTGATTTCAGACCATTGCAGACTATCTCTGCAATTTGGTAGCTTCCTCTGCCTCATTACCCAATAAGTTGAGAGGAAAGAAAAAAAAAGGCCCCACTTTCTGAGTTTTTTTCTCATTAGGAAGAAAGGAAGAGGGGTAGACAATTGACATTCCTGAAATCTCTCTGTGACCTGAATTCAAGACTCAATTTCTGTGGCTTCATTTTTTTCCTTCTTCAAGCTCTGAGCAATTTAATGTGCAAAATGTTGTGCATCTCTATGTAATTGAATGAAAAGAGGGGCAAAATTTGGCAATTTCACAATGTGCTATTCTGAGATTCAGTCAGAGGGAAAAAAACCATCCAAAATTATTAGTGAACAAAGCTTGAAGGCTGTAGAGGTTTTTACTATCAGATAGCTTATTTCATTCATCTGTCTTCCTGTAAATACTGAAATTTTACATGAAATAACATGGTACTTATATGAGGAAGATGTTAAAAAAAGTTTAACATGCATGGTAAATAGCAGTTATAGGGAAAAGTCATAAAGCAGAGACCCAAAACATCTCTCTCGTACTTTTATAAAGCAGAGGAGTATTTTCCAAATATGTGCATGCATATGTTTATTTTTATTTTGGCTGTTTTGTCAAAATATAAAACAATACTGATCACATGAATGCAAATAAACACATTTAAGATTTACAGAATAGGCCCATCTTTCTTCAAGACTTCCAAGGATTCCTTGCAGAATTCAAAGTATGAAAATCAATTTTGATAATAGTCCTTCATTTTTCTACTTTTTAATAAAATCCAGGCTCTTCATTAATTTATATTCTAAAAAGATCTTATCCTGCAACCATTATTTTCTTAGACTCACCAGCAAATAAATTGCTCATAAATCTACCAGTATGTTAAAAAAAACATAGCCATCGATTTTTATGAGAAATAAGAATATTGTTGACAATTTTTAACAGGGCTGAAACCATCCCAGCAACTTCATAAAGCTCTCAGAGAGCAGCATGCATTTGTCCAGGGATTCTGACGAGTTAAGTCTTCGTATTTTTTATACTATTAAAATTAATTCAGTAGTGGCCATTGATTTAAACCCCTGCCTCATCTAACCCCCATTTTCATTTACTCTCAATATCTGTTACAAAGAAAGCTCCCTCTTAAAATGTCTGCATAGAAACTAATCTGGTTTTCTCTCACTTTATTAAGTTTTGCCACAAGAAGGAAGCTTTAACTTGGAACAACTTTGATTAAAATCTAAGTATGCTTCATACTTTTCGACTAAATACTTTGCATTTTTTGTGTTGGCTGTGTTGATATAAGTGCAGTCATTCACACCAGTGTCAGAACATGGAACCAAAGGCCGTATAAACTGCAGCTGAACCTGCAAATTATTTTTTCATTCAGGACCCTTATTAACCATCTGCATAAGCCCATGTTTAACTCTGAGCAATTGGCTAATCCCCCTGACTTCATTAAGTCAATCTACAAGTTTCATTTTTATTAAAAATTCATATTGAAAAGCATGGGGTTTTTTGCCTTTGCTGTTTTTCCTGCTCACAAGAGTTGTGATCTTAATGGGATGGTTCATCTTCTTGAAGGGAAGCAGCAAGTGCTTCCTTGAGATAAAAATCTAGCCAGCTTTCCAGGACAGTATTAGGATGCTAATGAAAAAGTTACATGAAAGAACTTTACCTAGAGTGTTTATGAATAATTATTTACTCTCAGTGCTATTCATTCATCTAATTCAGATACATATGTATGATTATATTTTAAAGGTTATGAATACTGCTCAGTTCAGAGATCCTGTTAAAAGAAAAAAAAAGAAAACAAAACCTTAGTGTTTCTGCAGCACTTTGAGCATGCAGACACGTAGTTATAAAAATGCAATAAAAAATGTTGTCAAAAGCATACTGCTCTTATACCTCCTAGAGCCAATGGAGTATCAGGAACATTTTCTGGTAAAAAAAAATACCAGAACCATCTCTAAAGCTTGACAGGATATAGGAGAATAATTAAATTTTCCTGGTTTTCAGCGGGCTGCACACTAGATAAAAACCTGTGATATAATGAGAGCCTTCAGCATCCAGACAAGGTAACAGCAGCAGAGTATCTTCAGATCCTCAGAATAGCAGTCTTGCACCACTATCACTGCTGATAACAAAACAAAGAGCCACGAGTGAGCCTGGGAGGGAGACACAGATTTAGTGACCATCCTACAGCTTAGCAGGAAAACTATAAAAACCACAACAAAGCACAAATCTTCTCTTACAGTAGGGATGAAAGGCAGCATGAACAGATGTGGTTATCTTTATGTTTCAGTGATAAATATATATGTATTCATTTCACAGACTAAACTGCCCTGGATTGACTCAAGAGAGTCAATCACAGGATTGTTAACACAAACTGAAAAAAAAAAACCCATGTGTGACTGGTGAGTGGATCAGAGCTCAGATGCAGAATCAGGAGCCATTCCATCTTATCATCCTCCAGACCCCTGAGGTAGGTAGGACCACAGGTAGCCGTAGACCAAGCAGACAACTCCATAGCCAAAAGTCTCCACTTCCAGAGATGCTGAACCACCTATAGCTCTCTCTGACATCAATAGTAACCAGAAAGGTCCAGCCACTCTGAAAACAAAACCAAAAGCACCTGGATCTGTACATATTTGTTCACAGTTATCTCGAAGTACATAAGTAATCCTGCCAGACATCACCCAGCCTTCATTGAAGGCATTGGAAATTTTGCTGTGGGTTTCTCGCCAGTCAGTATTTTGCCCCTCACTCCCACCGTACTTATGTATTCAGTGGAGACCTAAATTTGACTTCTGTGCTCACGAAAAAGCCCCAAAGCAAAGCAAACAAACAAACACACGAGCAAACCTCCAACAAACAAAAAACCCCTCACCCTGAATATTTGGATATATTTTATGAGAGAGATTTTAAATTAAAAACATCCACCTTCCCCCTTACCTTCCCATGATGCCTACACATGATGCTGCTGTTAGTTTCACATTTCCAGAGGTTTACTAGTTTCAGGTTTGCATTTCAGTTTGCTTCTGTCGGAAGTTTCTTTTGCTGTGTAGTTCAAGTATATTGTATCCTCACAGAAAAGTCCCTCAAGCAATGCCTGACTGCAGTTAGGTGAATGTTTCTGCTCTCTTCAGGGAAACATACAGTGAAAACTCAGAGGATCTTGAAAATTCACTAGAAACTGCATTACTCATCCTGATTTTACAAAGATGCTCAGGTGCGATGGCCATATGAAATGCTAATATAATTTATAACTGTTCTTTTGGCAGTTATTATTTATCTTCCTTCAGTGGATCACAGGCTGAGTCTCAGACTCTCTTACTTAATAGCTGTGGGGTTTTTTTCAGGTGAGACAGGAGATCCACAGACCGGGAATATCCCCAGGAATAAAATGGCTCTACACAGGGCAGTACAATTCTGCTCAGCTCCTCTTCTGCTCTTTGCTTTACATAATGGGATGTAGCAGAGAAAATCCAATATACCAAACCCCAACAATTATGAATGACCTTAGGGTGGAACCTAAATTAGTTGCCTAAATTTCCAATGCAACTTAAAGAAAACATTTTAATGAAACTTCTGCCCCCCCAGCCTCACAGTAAATGATCCTTCTCACAGCCAAACAATTATGTGATTATTTACCCTGAAATTGTATATACAGACTTCAAGTAGAAAAATTATAGTAATTTAATGGGCTACAAAACGTTTCTAAACTCTTTTTTCCCATTTAGATGATATTACTCTTGCTATTAGGAACTCATTCAAGGCAGCAGGTGCAGTTGAATAGAACTTTACATGGGAACTTCCCTGAAAACCAGCATCAAGGATAAAAAAAAATATGTCAAGTAGCAGATTGAATTTTAGCAAATTGACCAGATGCTTTCTCCGCCTTCCAAACAGCCTGCCCCTCCAAATATACAGAGGAAGAAGAAGTTGTTATATTTTTACATCACAATCATCAGAAGAGGAACATGTGCTTCACTCTGTGTGTGTGTAGGAACAGGGATTGTTTACATTCTGTAGATTGAGAAGAAATGGGAGTATTTCTAAGTAGATGCATTTTATGTGATTAATATTTTGCCAGTCCAGCAAAGCACAGACAGTAAACTAATTTTCTCCAATTTAATTTAACACAATTATGTGATTTTTTAAAGATTCTTTAGGCTTTTTCAAAGTATACTGATTAGCTAATAAGTGGTTTGTTAGACTCAGGTTAATTGTTCCAGCAAGTACTGTAAGTGCAGCATTCAGACAGAGCTTAGTTAATTTTATCCAGCACCTTTTATGGGAACCTCATGGTTGTCTGGAAGTTTCCCATCCTGAGAGAGAACATCTGTGATGATGGATAGCATTCTGATGAGGGAGGAAAGTTAAACTATGTTTTTAATCATCTGTTGATTAGTTTCATCCTGTTTCCTTTTTTTATCTATCCTCCAAATATTCCATTGTCCTTGGGGGCTGTAGGACCTGTGTCCAACACTTCTTCACTGATGCTGCTTCTTTCTCATAGCCCCAGACTACCTGCTTCCCTTCTTCGTCAGACAATTACACAGGATGAAATGTGCAGCGTGAAGTGGTGTGAAGGAAAGGATGTCTTGAACTCATTATTTGGAGAGATGCGTAACAATGAACTGTTTGTGATGCTGTTGGAATGACATATGAAATAAATTAAGTGGAACTGACTTTGCCGTTTTGCATATGATAATGGAGAGTTTTAAAGCAATGCTTTAAAAAAATTATGAGTTTGATTGAAATTATACATTTGGGTTCTACCTCATACATTAATAAGAGAGTTGTGGCAGTGATTTCTAAATAGATAATAGAGAACAGTGAACTCATACACATGCTTTAAAACCGTGATTTGAAAATTTCACACTTTGTTGCATAGTCATGAGGCTTGTTACTTGCACATTTAATTCCTTTGAATCCTTTTAGCCCAGTGAATGATTATAATTATTAAATGAATGTACTGAAGACTGAATAATTTGTTATTTTTATTTCTATCTAGACACTAAGGCAGGTGGAAATGATGATGAATGTGTGGGGTTTTATAAAGCCAAACATTGTACTTATTCTGTTAGACATAAGTTTTCAACTAACTTGAAAATTTAAATGAATTTACAGCTTACAAGAGATGACAGAAAGACAGTGCTGAAACCAGAAATCTCACTTTCCTTTGTGTTGCTCAGTGGTTGCTCACAACAACTAGTGTACTTACAAAGGTTATGGCTAAAGACAAGCAGTAGTCGTCAGCTAATATCCACAATTAATTTGTAGGTTTGTTTTGTTGTCTGGCTTTGGTGGGGCTTGTTTGGTTTGGGTTTTTGTTTGCTTGCTCATGTTTTTATTTAAAAAACCCAAAACAACAAGCTTTTAGAAAACCTGAAGTTAAAAAAATTTTGAAATTAGGTGGAAATTCCAAGGGGAAGGAACAGCTCTAAAGTTAGCAAGGGGCCTGTGTAAATCCCCATCTCATGCACATACACATATAACTTACACTATTGCTACACTATAAATGAGAGAAAAGACTGAAACAAAAAGACACCAATTTCACTTTTTTTCGTTGAGACAAAAGCAGAGCTGACAGCAAAATTTTTGTACTGTCTTCTCACTAGGTGTAGCCAATAACTTGGCAGTAACTGGCCAAACTCCTCTAAACTTTTGCTGGCAACAATTTACACAGTTTAAAATACCATCTCCATACTCATTACAGAATACAGAGCTGAGGCCACCTGTCCTGGGTAATGGAGTTGGTTCCCCTGCAGGCACAGGCAGCCAGAAAGCATAATCCCTTATACAAACACTGCCTTTTTATTTTGGCCAGCTCATAGGTATGTCATCTGCACATTAGAAAATTAGGGGAAATCTGCCTCACGGTTCACAGCTCACAGACACTGCTGCTTTTAACCTAATTCAAGAGATGTAGGAAATAGTAAAGCACTAATGTGAAAGGAGAAGGCATGACTTCCCTGAGATTTTTGTGTTAGAAAATCAAAATCAAATCCCACAATGTATCCAAGCTCCAGAATCATCTTCCAAAGCACATGGCAAAAATTCCACCTCCATAACTTCTCCCTTGCCCTTCAAAGCCTACCAAGCTCTGCATTACACTTTCCTGCCTGGATACTGAATCAGCCCTGTTTAGTTTTAGCTCCCTTTCTGTTTTGCCCGCAGGTAAAACTGGGTCTGAGGAACGTCCGCAGGCCCCCGCGGTTGGAGATGTCGCTCGAGGGAGGCCGTGCGGGAAGCCAGCTGTCCCCGCGCCGTTCCTGCGGCGGATCCGCGCCTTGTGCAGAGCCCCTCGCTGTCCCCGGGCTGCCATCTGCAGCTCCGCAGCTTCCCGTGGCAGCCCGGGAGCCGGCTGCCGCTGCACAGAGCGCTATTCACAGAGGCACGAACAATAGCCGAGGGTTAGCTTGTGTAAACCAGCAGAGGTGCTGCAGAGGGGCTGGGCTCCTCTCTCACCCGCCTTGCACAGAGGGGAAAGTGCCTGCCCAGCAAACAGCCCGTCTGCCGTGGAAAGCTGCGGATACAGACGAGGGCAAGCTCCTGCCTCCTGGCTGCTGACAGGGCCTTCCAGAAGCACAAGACACAACAGATGGTTACTGTGTGCGAACACTACTGAAAAGCTGTTCGGGTCCTGACGCTTCTCAGCTCTCCTTCTATTCAATATTCCCACATATCTCCATGGTCTCTCAGACCCTTCCTGAAAGGCACATTCCTCACCTGCAATAGGAACATGCATTATACTACTGTTTACATTTAGAAAAAACATCTTTTCCTTCATTTAGAAAACTTACTCTTTTCTGTTTCTTTTTAAGAGGCACATTTGCTTAGTCTTCGTATGAAATCCATGTGGATAATTTCTGTTCCCATTTTCCATGTGATCTTTGTCTCAAACATTCAACTTGTGCCGGGACTGCCATCTACCCCTAAAGGTGCAGAGTCAGCAGCAAATCCAGGATGATTAGTTATCACTCAGACTTCAAAAGTGTGTCCAACAGGCTAGACAAAAATGACAGAAACATTAAAAGAGACAAAGCTAAGAGAAAGGGAGAAAACAGGGGGCAGGATCAGACTAAGCAGGTGATGTTATTTAGGAGAGTTAGTATATAACATGGTTAGATTTTACTCAGTTTTTCTTTCTAGGGTACTTTGATCTCTGTTCATGCCTATTTTGAAATTTCTAGAAGCTCTGTAACTTAAGAAGATGAAAAATAACCAAAAGGAAAAAAAAGGAGTAAACAGGTTGCTATTTTCAGTAAGACATAAAGGGGAACAATAAATCTGGTGCCCCTTCAGGACATAAGATAGGATAACTGCAGTAGTCTCCATGCCACAGCAGCTTCAGAAACAATTGCCCCTCTTGTTCCGTCCCCTAGCCTTTCTGTCCCTATGGCTGGCTCAGCAGGAGCCCACGGACTGCCTGTGTGGCACCAGGGCACACATGCTGCTGCTGTGCCCCACATGGAGCATCCCTCTGCAGGCGCACCCTGGCAGGCTGACACACATGGCACTGCAGCCATCCTGCCCAGCAGTGCAGCCCCTGCCAAGGCCCCCAGCAGGGTTCTTTGGCACAGAGTCCCCTGAGCCCCAGAGTGTGAAAGGTTTGGACCATGGGCATTTTGATAAATCAGACATTAAAAGGCTGCATCCACTGTTAATAATTTACATAGATCTAGTTAGGTCCCTGGGAACTCTCCCTGTGTCGCCATTACCAGGTGGCAGCCTTTCAGTAAAGGGTTCTGTAAAGGCTGTGGTTTGCTCTCCAATTCCTCACAAGGTGGCCTTGCCATGAAAGCAATCCTTGTGAGGAGCCGTTAGTGACTGACCTGTGATGCTTCACCTGGATTCAATCCACTGCATTTTGCCAATTACTTAGTGAGGTTTCTCAAGCAGGTGGAAGACCTCCTCCCACTAGATCAGAACTCTGCTGCAGGACCAAACTGCTGTGGAATGCCATGGCCTAATTAAGGCAATGTTAACGAGCAGCAGGAGCACATGGATGTGAAATCTCATTGGAGTGGAACAGAAGTTGTTGATTCTGGTTACATAGTGTCTGGGAATCAGCTGTAAAATTCACAGCCATTTAATTTGCACCTGTTCTCAGATGAAAGAACAGGGCCTTTTGACTCAATTGCAGTGGCCTGCATCTTCGAGCAGGATTTGGCCCCTGATACTTACTGTGCTCTGCAACTAATAGATGCCATGTGTGCCTCGTGCGTGTCCTGCACTTCATTTCTTGAAGATGAAAATCACAGAAGGCATACCAGCACCTATGGGGCAATGTAAAATGCCAGAGCCTCTCGATGTAGCAGCAAAGCCCACCTACTGATTTGTGACCTGATGTGTGCTCTCCCGAAAGCAGAGTTGCAAAAAAGACTGTAGGTGGATATAAGATCTATTTCTCTCACTGTCACATATGGTGAGGAAGAGGTCATGGTCCCTGGTCATCTCGTTTCAGGCAGAAGAGGAGCTCAGAGATCATCACTTGGAGTCAAACACTCAGGACCCAGCTTCTTGATCAGGCAGAGCCATCAGGTAGCAGTTATTTCCTAGATGTCAGAAGGTGAAACACTTGCGAGCTGCAGCACTGCCCATCACCAGGGCATCACGCTGTTCCACAGTGTAAATTCTTGGGAACAGAGCTGGCAGCAGGGAAACATCTCCAGCCCAGCTTCTAAGAAAATTGCCTGCTATGTGTCCCAGCCTGCAGCAGTGCTGGGCCTGTGCCCTACTTTGCTGTGGAGGACAGCCAAGTGAAGAGCTGCTCTCAGAACCTCGCAGGGCAGCCACATCCTCAGAAGAGCAGCACCTGGGCCAGGATCACCGTGAGCATAGCTGTGGCTCTCACAGCACCACACAGCACTCCAGCAGCAATGAGAGCAGACAGACATGTGCATCATCCACTGAGCTGCTTTCCCTGCTAAGGGATCCTGCTGGCAGCAGCTTCTCTGCACCTCTTTTCTAGTGTCCAACTACTTTTACTGGGCCAAATCCAGTGCCACCTGGCTTGGATGAGATAATGACACTAATTTACTCAGGCTGACAACCATGACCATCACTGCTGGTATTACTTGTGTTTGTCCAGGTAAATTTTTTTTCTTTTTTGTGTCCATTAACTCTTTGCCGAGAGGAAATTAAAGCAATTAAAGACCGAGTTTCCTGCGCCTGTGATCAAGGAAGGGCGGGGATGAGGTCTGTGCTCGGTTTTTGTGGCTGGAGAGCGGGGCCGGCCGTGCCGGTGCAGTGCGGAGAGCCGAGTGCTGCCGGCGATGCCCGAGCCACGGCAAGGCGCAGCTCCATCCCGGGGCTGCGCCGGAACTGCAGCCGGGAAAGGGACACCGGGACTGCAGCCGGGGATGCCGGGGACGCTGTGACTCCGGCTGGGGATGCCGGGGACGCTGTGGCCGCAGCCGGGAATGCCCAGGACGCTGCGGCCGCGGCCGGGACCGGACACCGCTCCCGCCGCCCAGCACCGGGCCGGCCCAGCGCCGCCTGGCGGCCGCCGGGAGCTGCGGGGACCGCGCCCCCGCTGGCGGCACGAAGCGGCACCGATGGCTCCCGCGGGGGCTGGGGCTTTCCAACCCCCTCATAAACGGCCGTGGTCTCCCTGCTATTGTCACGCCATGCTGTAGAGGTCGGCAGTAAGAGCCACCCGTGCCACCCTTCTGTGCAGCCCTCAAAGTGCCCGATTCCCCCATTCCTTTCCAAGAAGTGTCACCTAGGGTATGTTTCCCAGTCCATTTCCAGCGCTCTCCCATCCTCTGGCTTCTGCAGGGAAGCGGGGCCCAGTTCTCAGTTGAGGCACGAAACTGACTTTGGTGATGAGACATCAACAGCGAGGGCTGAGCAGGATCATGAACAGTCCCTTTCCGTGCTCAGAACCGAGGGTTAGGACGCCTGGGCAGTCTGCCCCTTTCCAGTCAATCTTCTACTGTGCCAGAGGCGATGGCAATTAGATGTCCCACACTCCTGTAGTGACAACCTCTCTCTCAGATACAGTAGAAAGTATGCTCCAAATAACTCTCACTAATAAAAGAGATACAAAACCCAAATTCATGGTGATAGATGGCATGAAATGCTAGTGTCATATTCGTTTCTAGTACATTCGGGATTTGGAGTACACAAGGGTTCTGCGTACCTTTTTTTTCCTCCCAGAATGTGTACCTTCTCTATAGGCCCATAACCGTTAACTTACCTGTTCTTCATTGACGGAATTCAAAGCTGCTGCAGGTCAACACAAAGGTAAAATTTCCAATAGAAATGCCACCAAAGAGCAAAACGGGGTTTGCTGAAAAGGCTAGGTTGGCTATATGATGCCCATCATGACCAATTAGATAACTCCAACAGCTTTACAAACCCTGCATATAGTTATCCCAAAAAGGAGCACGGGGTTTGTTTACTGTAGACTGTTTATACGGAGGAAGCCAGCAGCACTTCCCTGGTGCCACTTTCAGTGTCTGAGAAAGGGAAGCTGGACATGTGCTCCCTTTCCGCCTCCTGGACAGATGTGCAGGGGAAGGAGACAGAAAACAAGAGCCTAAAAGGAGTTAGTTGCGTCTCTGATGTTGACACTTGCAGGACCAGGTCTGCAGAATACATGGCAGACTGCTCTTACCCCTGACCTGGACAACCTAAAAAATTACATTAAGTGATACAAGAACCATTTAGGAGGCATTTCCCTTTTCCTTACATTATACTGAAATGAAGTTTTTATATGACTTCAGAAGAGCTGTAACTTTTTGGTCACTGGGACTGGCGTACCCAGTCATCTGCTCAGAAAGCAGGTCTCATGCTCAGTGTTGTAGAAGTCAGAGAGAGACTTCAAAATTGTACAAATCATAATAAAATTACTCTTCATGCAGCACCACACAAAAGCAAATAGAATTTGCCGTTGCATGCTTCAACAGCAGCACTGGACACCCAGCTCAGGCTTTGGAAATCATGGATCTGCTCCCTGCCCATTGGTGACCGCCAACAAAGTATCTTCTTGTCCCTTGCCGTGTTCTTCTTATCTTTCAATACAATCCTCTGTAAAGCACCTTAATCATGCATGCACTGAGGTATTTTAGCAGATGTCACACTTGTCACTACGACAGCTGATCCAGGTGAAGCACAGGAGGGCTTCAGACCCAGGATTTTGCCTTCTGATTTTGTTTCACATTGGTCTGAAGATGCCTCCCCAGTGTTCCCAGAGGAGCTTCCTCCTCCATAGTTGTAACCCTGTTAGGTTTTCTGCCCCACAAAGCCCTCTATCCATCAACACAGATGTCCTCAGCACCCAGAGGTTACCCTGACAGTAACTGTAGTCACTGGTGTGCAGCAGCAGTCTAAAAGAGCGTGAGAAAAGGAATTGTTTGAAACAGGGTGGAAAGCTGCAAATAATTGGTTAGTTAGGTTACCTGCTTTAAACCACCTTTTGATGCACCTCCTTCTCTTCAGTGACTTTACACAGACTTCACATGTTAGGTGAACTGAACTATGCCCAAGGTATGTTTGGGCATCTACATCAGATAATGTAAATACATCAAAACCAGATGCTATTGTACTACACTCTGGCAGTCTATGCAGAGCTTTCCCTGAAATGGTTTCTCCATGAATCTCTGAATATCATCGTGCTCAATTTGTAAGAAAACAGCCAGCACATCAGCAGGAATAAATCAGCATCTCCACTGAAGTCCAAAACGGCCTCTTGCAACAAGCCATCATGCTGAAAGATGCAGTGTTTTCCCCATTATCTTCTAAACTCAATTACTCACTGACAGCTCCTACCAGAGACCTTGCTCCCACCAGCCTGCTGGAGCTTATCCAGCTGACTGTGCCTGCCGTGGGAAGGAACATGCCAGGCTCCAGCTTTAACAGAGGAGCACGAGTCTCTTCCACCAACTCCACTGGATCTGGAATGGGATGTTTCCAAATGCTGTCAGCACCAACACTTCAGTGCTGTTACTTCAGCTGGCCTTTGATGAATGCTGGTGAGCTACAGGGAGAGAGCAAGGCCCCTGAGAACATGGAATGCCAGCACCACCCATTCCCAGCAAAGGAATGCCTGACACACGTGCAGTGCCAGGGGAAAGCTCTGTTATTCTACCCTGAGACAGCTGTCTGTCATAATAAACACCACCTCCTTCCCTTGCTCTGCTCTTCTTTCCAAATTAAATAGGAAGTGAATTACCTCACTCCCCACCTCAAAAAAAGGCTTGGTCTTGTTCAAATAGAAACATGGGTTGCCTGGGCTGGGTGCAACACTAAATCTAATTAACAGAAGAACAGAGCTGAAATAAACACAGGAGAAGTTGCTTATTTTCTAAATAAGTCTAAATTTATTCATTACCCTAGTAAAAAAAAAAGTTTGGATTACAAGTGTCTGAACAGTATAAAAGTACAAAACAGGTTCTGTAGATTTCTAATACATTAATACAAAGTGCATGACTACTCATTTTGCATTACTACCGGGAATGGAAGAGGTGGGAGGGAGTAGGGGAAGCAGTTGGCGGTTGAAATCTAGCAATAAATAAATAAATACAGAAGAGATGATCCGTATCAGAGCACATCCTACCACCAACACTGCAGCCTTCTTAGGTGTACAGAATTACTGATGCTGGAAACACAAATTCACATGAAATAGGTGTCTGCAAAAACAGCGAGGACTCTTGCTCAAGCCCTTATTAGACATGACCTAGTTATGCCTTTATACAATCAAGTATCCATTACATCTATGGCTGGACTCAATGGGCTTAGGTCTTTTCCAACCTGAACGATTCTATTTGGTTGAGAATAAAAGCAAGGTAAGCAACTTTGTCCTCCCTTAAGAACCTCAGAGTTTAGGAAAAGCAAAATGAGTCCAAGGAAAGCTCTAAGCTGTAAGGCTGTGATAAGTCAAAGCCCTGTTTCCCCTGATTTTCTTTCTCTCCAAAGGTTGGCTGACCCAACAGGAGAGGGAAAAAGAAAGGAAAGAAAAAAAAAAGCTTTGAGGGTAGAGGCTCCTCTTAAAACCTGCGTATCTTTCCCTACCTATATTTTCATTTGCTAAGTATTCCCATTTCAGGAACCGAGACTACATGGAAATCCAGTCCTAAACCCTACCCACCACAGTATTATGCCAATGACTCTCACAAAAAAGGAAAGCTTAAATCATAGAATATGCTGAGTTGAAGGGACCCATCAGGATCGACTCCAACTCCTGGCCCTACACAGGACACCCCAAGAATCACACCATGTAGCAATCCATTGCAGGATATCCCAAAAGAGTAATAGTAAAAAAAAAATCCTCCCTCCCCCTAAAACCAGGAAAAAACCAACCAAACAAAAAGCAGAATTCCCAACTCACACAACTTAAACCTTCACAAAAGGAACGTGAAGCAACTTGGAGCTAAAACTGCAGCACAATCTTCCAGGAAGCTGCTTCCACCCTACAGGCAAAGCAGAGTTTGAAGGAGTGTCACAACGAATTGCACATGAGCTTGTCTGGGAATCTGTGTAGAAAGTATTATCTTTTGATCGCGTATGCAAACAGAGCTGCCTTGATTCAGCACAGCACCATTCTTAGCAGAACTTTTCAGATTCACTATTCACAAAAGCGTTGATCTGGCAGTTGCTTAAACAAACAAAAGAAAAAAAACCCCAACAAAACCCAAACACAGAGAAGCACTGCACGGGAAGGGTTTCAAAACAGTTATTGTGAATCCAGACCCCAGGCTGCAAACAGATTATGTCCCTGGACCAGAGCCTGATTTGCTTAGCAAGGGGTTTGGTTCTTTGTCAGGTCCAAAACCAGGAGGAGTCTTGTTTGTGGTCACAGTCACATTTCAGCTGCACTGGGCCCACAGAGAGCAGTTACTCAGTTTTGGCTGTCATCTACACCTGACTTGGGCATCAAGATATTTCTTGGTTCATCTCTAACCATCAGGGGTTACTACACCAAGCCCAAGGTGCTTGCTGCTGGCTTAAAACAAAGTAACCTCCCATTTTGCTATGGTCAGTTCTTAGGCAGATCTTACTCCTTAGTTGAGGGGGAGAGCTCCCCCACCCCTTCTCAAGAGCATTTTTATGCTGGAGGCCTTCTCAGATAGCTACCACTTGTAGTAGAGATGTCTGCAGATTACCAGTCTGTCACATGCGGGGGATGAAATATTTGTCTTTGTTATGTCAGTAGTATAGGGTGAAATCTCCACACCTTTAAAAATATATATTTATATAACTAGGGAGGTGACTTATAACATTTCTATGTATTAGTTCATCTTATTGACTCATACATGTCTAAGAATGAAATATTTTCTCGGGGATTTAGGAAGTTTGCCAACCAACTTTTAAAGAAAGAAAAAAAAAAAAGCCTTACAATCACTGCTTCTTTCAATACAGAAACATGAACTACATATACTTTAATATACAAACCCCATCCTCATATTCACTTGGGAAGTGAGTGTGGGGGAAAATTAGACAACCTTGCAGCAGCATTCAGCTTTGCCAAGTGTTCCATAGCATCTTAAATATTATGTACAGTCTTTCTGAAAGGATACAAACTGGCTTCAGAGTTTGTGGAATTGTAGCAGTAAAACCCAAAACAGTTCTAAGGAATAGTCTTTTGGCAGCATAGCAGGTGTCCAAAGTGAACAGTCACTTTTCTAGTATTTTTCCAGAGAATAAGAGGATCTGTATAACCTTCTGCAGATATCCAAGGAAGTCACCACTCCTCTTGGGTGGAGATTGCTGGAGATTGGGGTCCTTCTTGTTCTGGCTTTTCAGTGGCAGACTTTTTATTGCTACAACAAGGTTTGAAGAGATGAGTGTCTATGAGGACTTCTCCAAAACGCCCTTTGTAAATAATTCCACAGCAGACCTTTTGCCTGGAAGAAATAGCAGGGAGACAGATACTTTGTCTGTTTAGAATATACAGAATTCACAAACACGCAAAAGTAACTCTGACCCCAGACACTACTTTACTGAGCCTCCAGCCCAGAGGACAGAGGCAAAAAGACTGCTCATAAACAGAAAACAAGTCTGTACCTAAATCCACAACAGGTCTTTGGGAAAAAAAAAAACCAACCCCACAACAAAACAACAACAACAAAAAAAACCCAACAAAAAAAAAAGCCAGAGAAAAAATCCAAATGTGTCTATACAAAACCAAGTCTCCCAGTCTGCTTCCCAGAGAAGTTTCAGACACACAACTATCTGGGCTGAACTAACCTTGGCTACAATGCACTTGCAAACATTATTTGAGAGGAGGCAGCAAAGTCACAACAATTTCAATTGAGCAATTAGCTAAACAAGGGATTACTGTGTCACAACATGCAATAAAAGATAACAAGCTAGTCAGCTCCCAGAAAACCTTGTGGTTTTCCTCCCACTCCAGAATTTTATTTTTCTTTTCCAAATGACTAGCATCACAGGTCAACCAAATCAAATGCTATGTTTTGCTGGCAAGCTGAGAGCACTCTGTGTGCAGCAACACATCGTATCTACAGGGCATAGTTTTAAGAAAAGATAATGACAGACAAGAATATAATCTGCTACTCCCAAAACCAGCAAAAATATTTCCCAGCAATTGTTTTAGTGTTTAGGGAACTGAAGGGAGATAGGGGAAAATATCCTAAATACACGGCATTTCTTTCCAAACACGGGCAGACAGGTGTTGTATAATGCCCCGTGACTCAAATTATATCCTTAAACCAAATAAAGATGAAGAGGCGGAATCAAGCAGCACGTATGCAAAGGGAGCTTGCTGCCTGCACGGAGGGCACGTTCTGTTGCTTTTTACCTTTTCCAGTATGTGAGATCCAGGAAGGAGAACACTGGTGTTCTGCTGGCCCCAGCGCTCATCTCTGTGTCGGAGCCATCGTCCGACTGGTTACTGTAACAGGGCGACTGCGCTGGGGAGGCACTCGAAGTCGTGCTGTGGGCATCAGAATCTGCAGGGCAAAGAAGAAACGCAAGAATAGGACATGCATCCAACGGCTTACCTTCCTCCTAACTTGTGGACTGGGAACAGAGACACAGATGTTTTTTAATTAGCAAGAAAAACCTAATGACAGCAACTCATTTATTTCACTTGCTCCTGCCTGTTTCAATACTGAGTGTCAGGATTTGTGAAACAGACTTCAGAACTGGAGGGGGTCCTTGTACATGAGAGATTGGAAAGAGGTTCAGGACCAGGCTTCAGTTTTTGGCTCTCAAACAAAGCCCACACAGGCCATGCTCTGAAATCACTGGGAGATCCTTCAAGACAATGGGGATCTGTGCTCCAGACTTTCTCTCTCACTGTACATTTTCTTTCTCACCCTTTCAGGTAAAGTCCTGCAAAGCTCTTCCCACTAGTGTATTATATATATATATATATATATATTCTCATTATGTGTTAGGTAGTATTGAGCTTTTGCTGGATCAAGACTAGGAACTACAGACTCAGTGCAGGCACACATCTTAACAGCAACTACTTTCCTTACCTTTCAGCTGTCATCTCTAGCAGCTACAGTAACACAATTAGATTATCTACAGTGCCTTGAATGAGGAGATAAAAGCTCCTCGGGTCAGGGCCTTTACTGACTCTTCATAGAGACTTCTCCTTCTGACTAGGTAGGATAATTGAAAGACAGAGAGAGAGACCCCAAGTCAGCAACAGTTAAGAAGCTGGGAGGTTTGCTTTAGAAGAAAAGCCTGAAGTACTAACACATATTTAGAGCATAACTGGCAGATGGTTTTGTTGGAAAGCTCTGAATCCAAGTCTATTTGGAGAGTCCATGTACTAGTGGAAAGAAATCACTGAGACTGGCAGAGGAAGGTAGAAGGAAACATCGCAGGAATTTAAAGGGAGGGTAAATCTAGGTTAAAAAGCATGTATGGAAGAAAAAGATTGTAATGTTTCTTGGGAAAAGAGAGCTGAAAATGGCCATAGCATATTACCGAAAGCAGGGAGAAACCTCTTCCAACTTCAGTTTCAATGAGATCTTTGCTGAAGACATTCTTTCTAGGGATATGTCATTTAAGTGTGGGACATAAGCTATAACTGCTTGCACTTTAAAGCCAGACTCTCCACGCCCCCTTGCCACTTCTCCACCTCTGCCTTGAAGCCCACCCTGTACACAAGCTCTTCCTTCTCATTCCACCCCCTCCCTGAGCTCTCAGAGGCTCTCAGAGGGGTTGTGAAAACAAGGAAAGCCCAAATGTGTGAGTGCACAGCTGAATCTAGAGGGTGATTCAGCTTGGCCAGTTAACAGTGAGCTGTGTTAGGAGAGGCTGAAGTTTATCGCCAAAATCTCTTTGGATCCACTTACTGTGCCGCTTGAATTCCTTTTGCAGTTTGCTGATTTGATTGCTCTTTATTCTGCTTCCAGACAGAGTTTTCATTTTCTTTGGTTTTAATGTTGTTTTAAGGCTGGGTCCAGCCCTGGCATCTACCACCTAGAACACAGAAAATGCACATCTGAATACTTGTGCATCATGCCCAGATACTGCCCCAGTCGAGACAGAGGTACTGACTTAGCTCAAGGTGTTCAAAACAGCCCAGTTCTGTGCACTGACACTCTTACATTGCATTTAAACCTGTGAAAATCTCAGCCTCTTACAGAGGCTGAGTCTGCAGGAAAATGCAGCAAACTAGCTTAAAAAGCACATTTGGTTCAACTCTTGCCAGCTTCCTATTTTTGACACATTCAGTTTAGAACCAAATAATTGTTTAAGCTAATACAAGTCCAGTTAAGAGTGTCTGCCAAGCATTTACATCCTGGAGTTTTTTGGGTTTTGTTTGGGTGTTTTTTTAATCATAAATTTAACTTTTGAGTAAAGGTAGTGGTAGTAATAACCATAGTTCTGGCTGCCATTACTATCAAGGCATCCTGGATAAAGATTATTACATACACAAGGAATCCTGATCATCCTCCAAGCCCCAGGCCTGAATTGAATTAGATGTATCAAAACAGAATATGTGAGTGAAAATAGCTGCAAGATATTAGTCATTGTAATTATCTGATTAAATGAGATTGATTTATGTGTTGCTTGAGCAAGTCACCTTGCTTGGAAAAAGAAAGCAACCAATTTTGGATAAAGGCCAAATTTGAAATGTTTTGAGTGTCATAAGAGGTTTTTGGACAAAGTTATGAGCTTGTGAAAACAAGGCATTACAAGGTAAGTCAGTGACTGCATCTCAGGCTTGCATAATCACAATTTGCACATAAGCAGGTAGGAGCCACATTGTAGGAAATACTCCAGGAAGGATTTAGAGATGCTGAGGGTGGGAAGGGAGAGTGTGGGTGAAAGAGCAAATGCCAAACTCTTGCCAGCACCTCCCCTCTCTAGAAAGTTAGTTTTGGGGCAGAAAAGAAATAAATTACTAACGTGATTCCAGTTTTTTTTGGATCCTGCTGGTAATTTTTTCCATCTTTTCACCAAAAGAACACAGGCATTGCAAATATCTCCTGAGCGAGCTTCATGGAGCCTGGTAAAAAACAGAAGCAAAGATCACTTAACAACAGTTAATAAAAGCACACCCCCACTTGGTAAAAGCAAGAAGTATAAAAAATTGATGAATAAGAAGGGTTCTGAAATTCTGGTTTTCTGGCATTACAATCCATCTGGGATGCTCAAACAGTGCCATTTAAAAACCAGGTCTCACTTTCAGAAAGCACTCTTCCACACAGGAATAAAAGGTGTCACAATCTGCCTCCAGAGGAGCACTGAAAACAACAGTCCCATCACTTGCAGGTTTCGGAATATTTTTCCCCCCAAAACCAAGACACAATTGCAGTGGATTGGTTAGTTTGGAGCAGGAGGAATAATCATGTTATTCAAATGTACACTTGGGAACAAACATCAAAAGCTTTCTCAGGTCTTAACTTTCTCACAGAGCTTCAAGGATGAGTAACAAACACCACCTAAAACACACCCACGTGAGCACAGGATAAGCTTTCAGAAACAGCAAGTCACCGGAATGCCAGCAATACTTGCTCCCTCTAACAAGCTTTCTTCAGGAACCATCTCTACTGCTAATCCATGCTAAAAGAAATATAACAGGGAAAGACTGTAGGTTTTTTCAGCTATTTAAATAGGAAGACTTTGGATCATTTATAGATGAATGAGGCAGGCTCAGATAACCATTATTTGCTCAGTGTTTAGTCTGCATTTTTACCTTGGCAAACATATTTCAGATAACACAACAACAATGGTCCCGGTAAACTGCAAGCTGCTCTACTGCCGTTAAAAACAACCACCAAAAAAAAGCAATGGATCTGCACACAGCCTTTGACTGCCAAGGACAGTAGTCAAGAAATATGATAAAGAAAACTGTCACCACCAAACTTGTGTACAAAACTCCAAGGTAAACACAAAGCACTATGAAGCTCACTACGTGAATGTTTCTAGATAAAGTGGGGAAAAGGGAAATACTTATACAAAATTTCAAAGCTCTTCAAAAGTATCCAAAAAATTGAAAGGTCACAGTAACCGGTACAAGAAATCTCTAGTATTTATAGTTTCATTTACCAATGCTTTCAAGTAACATCACCTAACTGGAAAGCCAATCACTTTCCACCAGAATGGGTTTCCAATGAGAAGTTTTAATAACACGTTGCTATGTCCTATTTGAACAAAGACACCAATATTCGTAACAGGGTATTCTGCATAAACCCTGCTGAAACTGCTAAATATTTACTCATCAAATTTTATCTAACATTTTTGAATCTTCAGAGCCACAGAAAGCCCCCATGGATCTGCAGAGTTCATTATTTTGTGTAGGTATTTACACCTCTATGGAACCAGCAAAAAATGCACAGTCTGAGAGAAGTCTAAAATCCCTGCATGTGCTGTGAGGTGGGAGAGACACAAGCCTGATCCTTTGCTGTTAGGGATTAACAGCTCTCCACTGGCAGTGAGAGATTGAAAATCAAATGGTGCCATACACAGCAGCAGAGGATCCAGCCCCTCCTGCTCCGCCCAGGAAAGCTGGGAGGAAGCTGAAGGCAGCCTTTCCCCCCCACACCTCTCTGCTAACCTAATCTTTCAGGCTTTCAGAGCAAGAAGGACAGTACATCAGGTTTGCAGCTTAGAGATCAATGCCAGAATTGCTGACTGAGGCAAGAATCTTACCCAAAACAATTCTGGAAATCCTTTTCATAACGTTTGCTGTCAGTGAAACGAGAACTGGAAGACTTAGCTCTGCAAATACAGCAGCCCTCTATACTCCGGTACATCTTCGGTTTGTGAAAGCCGAACATCTTTTCCTCCCAGCTGTAGCCTGTGAAAACAAACAGAAACTGGTGTTAATTATCACTGTTAGATAATGAAAGAAAAAAACTGCTAGATTAGGGCATAGCTTTTTTATCCCATGTTGCCTCAGAAGAACAGATGCACCTAGAATGCAGTTGTTAAAAAAATTATATAATTAACAGCTGGAATATTAAGCAATACCCAGCAGGACCCACAACAAGCTCATTTACTGCACAAATCTACTCTAAGGGCACATCTACAACAGCACAATCCAGATGCGTGAATGCAGCCGACCTGGCCAGTGAAAGCCCTGTGCATGTGGCAAAACAGGCTGCAGGACAGGCCATGTGAACCTGCCCAAGCCCCTGGATAAGGAGTTGGCAGCTGAACTCTGCGTCACTGAACTACCTCATCATCACCACCACCACCAGTGCTGGTTGGAAACACCCCTGGCAAACTTTGCTGAGAGTGAGTGGGAGTCATTTTAAATGAGCTGCAGTCATACCCCTAGGCTGTAGGGCAGACATACCTGAAAAGCTGCTCTAAAAACAGCAGGGTGGAGTCCCACCCAACCCTCAGTGGCCCTGTCTGCACTGCAGGACCCGGGAGCACTTCTCTGTTCTCAGGGCCTGGGTGAGCATCCCAGCTCCATGTCAGCACATGCTCTCTTCTCACCCTCCTGCCTTCCCCACCCTGCCTTCCATGGGAAGGAAACCCAGCTAGGAAAGAAAGGGCCAGGGAGCAGGACCCTGGGGCACATCTCAGCATGAGCCTACCACACATCCCCTGCCAATAAGGCCGGAACTCTGGTTACAGGGAAGTTGCTGCTTTGTAACCACCAGCTCTGCAAACTCAGCACCAGCCCAGAAAGCCAAGAACGCCCTCCTGCTCCCAGAGATCTGTCTATTCTTTTCAGTACACCAAGGCTGGGATTTGCTATCAGAGCAGGTATCATACAGTGGAGCCATTTTCCAGGCAGAAACTTCTCAAGTTAGTTACTGCAGTCACCATGCTGACCCCCCACCAAACCAGTTCTCTCTCCCCTAAGTTAGTTGTTCCCCACTGCAGACTCCTGTCAGGCACAGTGTGACACAGCATGAGATGCTCTCAGAGCAAACAGGGTTCCCACAGCGCTTCAAAACCCAAACCAACAACTGAGCAAAGCTGGTGCTCTCCTGGCGCTGGGCCTGGATACACAGCAAGTCCTCACAGGCCACACAGCATCTGTCTCACAACACAGGCAGGGACCGTTCCAAGATGTTCTCTTTTGAACAGAGCCTGGTGGAAGGCTTGCCTCAACCACCTGCTGCAAGGAGCGAGCAGCCATCTCTGCTGCTCACCACACACTAAGTGCTCAGAGAGGAGACAGGCCTCTGGCTGCAGGAAGCTCCAAGGAGAATAGGTTCTCACTGCTGAGAATTTTTGCTTTAAAAAAATTAAAATTAGATGGAGCCATGCATATAACACAACATTTCCCTCTCTTTCCCTAACAAAGGCCAAGCCGCTGAATTCTCTAAGAAATTAACAAAAAACTAGTGAATGACCCAGCAGCGCAGGAAGGACCTTCAGGAGAGGAGCAACTCCATCACTTGTGGAATAATTGTGGTGAGACGGAACTCCCAGTCGCTTCTCAGTCCCAGGTACTGCCAAGTCCCAGTAACCCAACTCAGGTTACTGGTTAACATATGTGGCATAGGCATCTGTCCCCAGATCAGCCGCCTGCAGGAAGGTAAGGGCTATAATCCTTTTACCCTCCAGTGGGACAGAGAAAAATAATCTGAAATCTTCCCTCTACACTGCCAGGACTTGCCACATCATTATGGCAATAAAATATTTTGAAAGGCAGGTTCAGGTGAGGTGAGAAACACGCTCCCACAAAACGACCATACCCAGCGTCTCGCTCACCTGACTGACACGGAGATGGTGTGCAACGGGAAAAGATCCCGCGCGCTTCTGCGGGACCACAGCCAAAGCTAGGGAACCACCCAAGCCTAGCCACAGTCCTGGTAAAAATACAGCCCCCCCACCCCAGAGGGGAAGATCAAGAGTACAGGAACACTGCAAAATAAGCATGCAGTTTCCCAGGCTCCCGAGAACAAGAGAAAAGTAAAAATTGTATCCAATATTGTTGGCGAATACTCTTACACAAAATCCATTAAGGAACCCGTTTCCAGCTGGAAGTGTACATGTTTACATTTCAGTCTAGCATATACAAGACCACTTGGTGCTCACTGAGGTTATGGCTCTTTGCAATTACTACTGCACCAACATTAAGGAAGACCCAACTCTCCATAAAGCTTGTCTTGACCTTGTAGAGCCTGTTGATGGCAGGGGACTTGCTCAAGCTGAATGCCAGGGAGATCCTCCAGGCCTAGCAGAGAGATGGAGAGGGTAAGTCTTTCCTTCCCTCCTGTCCCAGCTCATGCTGTTCCACAGGCTTGATGTGCTGAATTCCTTTCTTCACATCTACAGCACAAGGAGCTCACCTGGGGCTCTGTTCTCCCAAGGTTAACTTGTGCAAATATCCAGCAAGGTCACCCCAAATGCTGTCAGGCTTCCTAGGAGATAACTGCTCCTGCTATTAGTACAGCATTGGCCTCAAGGCCAGGAGTAGATCTAGTAAGTTAAAGAAGGTATCCAAGTAGTGACCTGCTGAATGGGCTCCTTGTGGGATGGTCAGACTCAGAACTACTCTCAGCCTTTGCTGCATGTGTAGCAAATGAATGCACAGCCAAGTCAGGTCAGTATTCCTGACCTGTCAAGAAAATAAACAGAGAGTCTAGGCAAACACCTTTTCTTAGCACCTGATGTTTTCTTCACGAGACACTCTTGAGGACACTGCTCAACAAGCCTCTGGAGATCCAACAGCGTGCTCACGTGGGAATTTTCAACTTCCAAACAGCAATTTTAGATGTTGCTTGACCACTCCAATGTTAAATCCGTGGTCTGGTACTTTTCTTTAGAATGTCAAAGACTAATTGCAGACACAAGATTCATCAGTGCTGCCAAACTTAAGCGGCAAGAACATCTCAACTGCTACATGGCAAGAAACAACTATCAACAAAGTAGTTTACCTTCTAGCCCGGTTTCTTCCAGCAATCCAGACAGTGATAAGATGATCTCTGTCACAAGCTGGTATTTACCCCACAGCAGAATAAGATGCATGTTTTACAACCAGTGTTCTGGCAAAGACTGGAAAACACATATATTCTGAAAATATTTTGGTTTGCATCATTGCTGCCATTCTCACAGGAGCAGCCTTTCAACACCATCCTTCAATAGAAGGGAAACTAGTGCCATCTGTTTCCCACTTGATGAATGGTCAGCGATGGTATTACCACACATCATGCCTGAATGGGGAAGAGCTAGTAGCAAAACCACAAGTTAAACAGATTTCTCTGACAACTGCATCCAAGTGCAGTTATAAATGGAAGGCGTCAGTCCAGTTACACATTTAATCCTAAACAGTTGCCATTTGACCATTATACACTAAATATTCTGTCAGCTGGAGAGCTTAATAGCTAATATGGACTTAGAAGTAAATATGACTGTGCCCTTTAAAAGGTTTAACTTGAAAGCTTTGCAATTTAGATCTCAAATTAGAACCAGGGATTTAGGCTGCTGGCTACCCTAACACCTGAATCTTAGCTGTGGAACTTTAACCATGTGAAATTGGGGACAGATAAAAGAGATGGCAAGTAGAAACTAAGTAACTTGCCTAGAAGTTAAAAAGCATTACACAACATAATTCTGCCAAATCTAAGCATGTTATTAATGCTATTTAACTTTGCTATTATTTGCCAAATTTAAGCATGTTATTAAAATATATCAGCAGTTGCAAAAAGGAGAGAAAGGGTCAGATCCCCAAAAAAGAATCAGAAATCTTAGCGAAGCGTTATCTGTCATTCTGCAGAAATCAAGATTTATCTGCACTAGTTGGAAAGCAGTATTCCCCCAAACCAGGGGAAAAGTGATCCTCCTCCTCTCTGGTGTCCCTCTCCACAGCTTCTCCCTGCAGAAGTTGCTATTCTCTCAAGTTCTGCTTTACACAACCGCTTTAGCAACTTGAATGGACTCAGAAAAGTCTCCAGGAAAACGCTTTCTCCATTCTTCTGCCCTCTCACTTTTGAAAAAGCAGCATCAAAAAAAGAAACTTGCCTTGCAAAAGAGAATAGTAAAGTCATGAAGAGTCAGGAAAAGTAGGTGGGAAATAAAAAAAAAATCCCCACACCCTGCTTATTACCTTTGTGAAAGGCTGGTACAAAGCAGCATGCATCATACGTGTGTGAAAATGGTTTTATGTTTTTGTTACTTGTCAGGACTAGAATTTGGTGCTTAGTTTTCTTTGCAAAATTTAATTTGACGATCTAAATTAAAAGGAGGCATTGCTTCAGATGCTCATTAAGTTTTCAAGTTAGGGAAGAACTTCTGAACTCTCTTAGATTTTAAAGTAAGCTGAGCCACTTTCATTTGCTTTTCCAGATTCCTTCTGCATTCTTTCTGATCACCCAAGAAGAATGAAAACCTTTTATAATAGAAAGGACGGAATTCCTAGAAGACAGGCACGTCTCCCTTTGTAACACAATTACCAGGCAAGTGGGAATGAACATGCTCACCTGCTTCTTGCAAAGCTGAAAGAGAAACATTCCCTGGAGTTAAGGGAGAGCAGAGGCATGCCAGTCCAAATACTCAGTATCCTCCTCCCCTCTCATCTCCCCACTCAGACCTGGGATCATTCACCCTTTGTGCAACCCAAAACTGCCAGTACCTTTGTCAGTTCCAAACCTGTCAATTTGATTCCCCCTTCTATGTACACAACAGCCTTGGCACAGCCTCTCTCAAGCCGGGCTAGAGAAAAATACCATCTACCCTACATATGTTAATGCAGCCGGTTCCCATCAGTAAAAATCTCACAATTGTCGTCCCTACAGCATTTCACTGGGACTAAGAAACAAAGACAAAACTACACAATTTTTTTTCTTTTAAAGGGAACTGAACAGATGCCTTAATACAGAAAGAACATAGGTGCTCTGGCTTTTACATCTGCAAGAGCATACACTCAGGCACATGCACACACATGAAAAATGCTTCCAGAGCTGTCTACGGCGCCAGAAGCAGAGTTCCTTGTCTCACAATAAATTCTTGGGCCTGTCCCTCTGCTGAAATAAACTGCAATACCTCTACTGAAAATCAACTGTAGGACAGAGAATTGTACATCAACAGAGGAGCTGATCTGTATCAGAGACTCAACGTAAACATACCTCCCCTTGAGTTTACAGGCTGCTGCAACAAACCCTTGGAAGAGAAGTTAAAATTGGATCCCTCAAAAAAAGAACATTTTAACACGCACAAAGCCAGAATGCTCCAAGTATGTTAAGAGACCAATCTAATTGGAGTCATCTGAAAATGCAACTTTCAGTATCTGCAAAAATATTTTTTACTGTCATCTCTCCCTGCAGTTTAAAACAGGTATTAATAACCAACAACCACAACCTTGAAATTGTGCATACTGTACACTCTTCTAGTCCTCTGTACCCTCAGATTTTCCTTCCACTTTCCTTCCCCTCTCCACCCAAAACAACTTTACTTGGAGGAAAGCTGTATTTGCCCATTACATCCCAGGAATATCTGAATGTCACAGCATGCTGAGGAGTTGCCACTTGATGAGCTGAGCAAAACCAGAAAAGGTCAAAACTACATCTTCAGGAATCTTTCCTCTGACAAAATAAGTAACTCACTCTTTTGCTGCTAGATGTGCACAGCTACTGGTGTACGCTCAGTGCTGATGTGAAATCTCAGCACAGCAGATGCACCTAGCAGCAACTACTAAGCACGTATCAAAAATCAAATTGGACATTTCTTTCCCATGCTTGAGTCTCTATGCATCCTGACTGGGTCACAAGCTGTTCCTAGTTACATTTTCAGAAGCAGTCAAGCCATAAAGAAGCCTACTCACCTGCTGGATCTTCCGTGGGAAGGAAGTTCCTAACTCATTTAAGCTAGAGAACTGAAAGGCTAAGCCACGTGGGTGTTCCTCTGAACTGCCATGTGGTTAGCGCTCCACAGGGGATAGGCCAAAGCATGAAAACAGTAATCAGTAAGATTTGCATAGGGGGAAAAAAAATTCCAAACCTGTCCCACGTGCAGACATCCCATCCTGAAAGATGACTTCCCCCTGCCTGAAACTCCTATTGCATAACTAACACCACGCTCAGCCTGAGCATGAGGCCAGCAAGGAAAACTGGGATGTTCTCAAACGTGCTGGAGTTCAGTCTACACTGCTTATCTGAGTACACTCACCACAGCTGTTATGATGCTGTCTGCAACCACCTGCTACTGAAAAAGCATCACAGACACTTGAGATCGTGAGACACTGAACAGTTTTGGTTTGTGTTTTTTTTGGCTGGGTTCTTTTATGTTTGTTTTTAAAGAGGGTAACATACCTGCATGGGGACTTGAACAGAAGGAGCAATAATTATTTGGCAGAACAGCTCAAGCGACTTCACTAAAAAGGATACATTCCATGTCCTTAAGCAGTATTACTGGTCATTTCATTCGGACTTTGGACTGAGCAAATTCTACAGAAATGCAAAGGCTTGAGTTGTGAAATGGAGTCCTGCCCAGGCAATTTTCAAGTCCCAGCTCAATGGCTTCTTCTTTGTGTTAAAAAAAGCAAATGCTACAGGGGGTGCAAGGATGAAGCTGATTGTCAAGTAGGACCACGTGGATGCCGTTCATGTCATTGTGAAAGAGGTACAAGACATCAGGTGTTAAGAATCAATGCAAAGCAGAGTTTGGTAACACAGAAAGAGCTGTTCGGTATGAGTAAGACAACAAACCGTCACAGTTTTAACTTTATTTTTAACATCTGTGAATTTACCAGCTTTTTTAACATCTTCTACAAGGAAGTCAGTGATATTGTCTTCTTAAAGGAAGACTGAATAGGTAGGCAATTAGCTCCTTTTAGAGAATCAAGTGAGGAGGAATTTTTCCCAGAGGCTCTGGCACTCAATCCCACCTACTTTCAGTGGGAGCTGCATGTTGCATGCCTGTGGGTGTGTTTGAAAATCCTGACTTGTTAGTTGCTGATTCCCTACCACGGGCCACAGATCCCAAGAAACCTAGAATTTACCTGTGTAACAAAGGAGTTGAGTGTTCACTGGTGTCGGCAGAAAGGTTTCCAGTTCATTGTCTGTCCCTATGGTGCAGAGTTTGTGCAATCTTTTATTTTAAAAAGCTGTAAACTACACAGTGGATCTGTCTGCGTGCAGACTGGCGAGAAGGGGGTGTGCACACCCTGCACACAGCTGCCAGAAACAGCATCACCTTTGGAAGCAAGCACACAGGAGGAACGGAGTTTGCCGAGGAACCACCACCCTCACCATGTGCCTCGTCCAAGGAGTTGAACACTTGTGTCCGCGGCTGTCAGCCTGCCACCTTCCTAAGCGCCACACTAAAACTCAAAGTTAAAAAAAAGAGCATGGCAGGCTGTGCTCAAGCACAGCCATAAGTGCGGTGCTGTTGCAGTTGCGGGCTCAAGGCACGACGCTGGGCCTTCTCCTGCCGCTCCCCAGCCACGAGGGGACCGTGGCAGGGCCCGGCCTCCAGCCCAGACACGTGTTCAGGGCACAGCAGCGGGCAGCATCCTGCACCAGCCGCCTGCAGCCTGCATCGGCTGCCTGCGCAGCCACAGCGCCGGGAGTAGCTCCCAACATTTTTGCAATTGTAATGTTCATTGAATAATTTAGGTCCGAAGGACGGGCCGTCAGTCGGGGACAGGGCTCTTTGTAGGATGAACCGGGGCCGTTCCCGCCAGGAAAGCGCCGCCGGCGGGGCTCCGGGGCAGGCGGGATTCAGCCCTGCTTGCTGCGTGCGGGCACGGCCAGAGTAAACAACAGGTTTGGCAGGTCCCTTTAAATCCCTTCAGCTACACGCATCCGGACAGGGGGGTACGAGAGGAGACGGCAACTTTTATCTCAGCAAAGTGAGAGCGCAGCGCGGAGCACTTCCCTGGCGCAAGACTACGAGTTTAAAACAAAACAAAAAATCCCAAACCCTAAATAATAGCGCTAAAAAACGCCCGAAAAAGCAGAGCCTGGTCACGCCGCTCCCGCCGGGCACCGCGTGGCCCCGGGCAGGGCCTCGCTCCCCCCGTTAGCGCCGGCGGCTGGAGCGGCGGCCGGGGCCGGGCGGGCGGCGGCAACAAAGCCCCCCCCCGGGGCACACGACCTACTTTCGCGGGCGGCCCCGCCGGTCAGGTGGAGCAGCGGGAGCGCACACGCGGGTGGCCGTAGCCCCCCCGCCCTGCACGGGGCTGCCAAGCGCTCAACTCGCCGAAAGACGAGCAAAATTAAAAATAAATTAGAAGAGCACAGGAAGGGGAAGGCGGCGCGCCAGGGAGGAAAGCCCCGAGCGCAGAGGTGGGCGCTCCGAGGCGGCCCCCGCGCTGCAAACACCGCCCCACCACGCGGTCGCGGAGCAGCCGCCCCATCCGGCGCGGGGGGAGAGGCG
>VZTD01000497.1:346147-480161 GCA_013397725.1 Rhagologus leucostigma
GCCCCATAAACGCAACCCGCAACATCACTGCAAACAGCCCTAAAACACATCACTGCAAACACAGCCCCATAAATACAGCACAGCCCCGCAACATCACTGCAAACACAGCCCTGCAAACGCGGCACAGCCCCGCAACATCACGGCAAACACAGCACCAGCCCCGCGAACGCAGCGGCGAAACACAGCCCCCTAAACACAACTCCGCAACATCACTGCGAACACAGCCCCGTAAACACAACACAGCCCCGCAACATCACCGCAAACAGCGCCCCGCAACACGACCCTGCCACCCCCGGTGACACGCCGTGACACGCTGCCCCTCCCGGCGCGGAGCATCCCGTCCCCACGGCGTGTAGCGGCGTTTGTGGCCATCGCTGCCTCTGCGCCCCGAACCCCGCGGGGCCCTCGCGGGTGGAGCGTCACGGCCTCCGTGAGTAACAGGGAAAGGGTTTTTTTCCGTGTCGGGTTAATTTTAAAGTTCGTTTTCTAAAGCGCTTTAGAAGTCATCAGTCGCTTATGTAATTTTTCCTGCAACGTCACAATGAGTGAATTGAAAAGTGGCGTCATCGCAACCTTGGGGTTCACGCTCTTTTTGTGCAATTCGGGAAGAGCTGCTTCACGAGGTGGCTGGCAGGTTATGCTGAAATAGATTTCCTCTGAAAACTGTGTCAGACGGATTAGCATGTGATATACAAGGTAACACCTAAGGAGTTATGACTTAGCACCATTACAGCCTCTGACTGCAATAAAGCTGCGAGCTACTCCCTCCCGGGCTGGCACTCAAACCGAGCCCAAATACGGATTGCCTTCTTTTGAACTACTTAAAAGTTTAAAAGTTTCCCACAGAATCAACTGCAGCTCAAGGCACCACATGCAGGTGTTGTTGAATACTCTAAAACAGTGAGATAATGCCAATGAAAATTTCTATAACAGGTTTTTTTTTCCCTAACAGTGACCTTTCCAGTCTAATTCTGATTTAGGCACAGAATTAGCAACTCACCAAGAACTCTTACTGAAATGGTCCTTTTGCTTCCATCAGCAGCACTAGCCAAGCTCTGGGAATTTTCAGAGAGCAGGACAAGCTACTTTTCCTTACCTTAGTTTGAGGATCTTACATCTTCTCTACTTGCTTGTAAATCCGTGGTAATTCTGCCCCATCTCCTTCCTCAGTCCTGCTAAACCAGTCAGTTTGGGCACAAAGCACAGCAGGACATCTCCCAAGGAACTCTCCAGGTTATCATTTGAGTTTTGGGGGGTTCCTTTTGAATGATCATAGAGTGCTGCCTCTGTTACCAGTGCTTACTTCCAGACACAGCTAAACCAAATCACATTCAACTTGTGAGCCACAGGTGTACCAAATGCTGAATAATTTCTCAAAATATTTCTGTAATTTTACTGCTTTTAACTGGTCTAGGGAACTCTACCAGCACTTTTGGGAACTTTTGTTTGCATATAATATGTCTGACTTCATCTGCCTCTTTCTTTTTGATTGGAGGGAGCGGTTCTCCCAGATTTTCTCCCATTTTTTCCCCATTTCTTTATTCTAGCACACTTCTCAAGGCCCCTTGGTGACATTCCTTTTAGTCCAGCACCACCTAGTATAGCATTTAAATCCCCAAATGAGAATGAAATGGCATTTTCAAGGAGAACTCCCTTAGATATCAAGCAGAACCCAGTGAACCAAAACAGATCTCTCGATGCCAATCAGTTGCTGCCCTCTTCACCACCGTGCTGAACGTTCACAGAACATCTCAGGGTGGGCTTTGATTGCTAACAAACCACAGTCAGGACAACTTCTCTGGTATTTATTTCACAGCTTTGTGCCCTTCCACTCCAAATCTCATGAGGACAGGTGTTGCTGTAACCTGGAGAGGATTTGAGTTTCCAAACTCGGTGCTTCTGCAGCCGAACAGCTCGGTCATTCCCGTCCTCTCAGAGGAAAAAAACCTTCTGTCCACAGAATTCCAAATGGCAACACTGAACTGAAAATCACGGTCAAACCTTTAACCTTCATTTCTGAGACATCTCTGGTTCCCTTGAAGTGCTCGCTGATGACATTTCAGGGCTATGCTGTAACTAGAGAATGGTTTGAGTTTTCGTTTTTGGCTGATGGCCAGCTTGCAAATAAATAAAAGGCACTTAAATAGCTAATGAGCTTTCATCAAGGTTCCCCTAGCCCCTTCCCCTTGAGCAAGCCACGTGTGCTCTTCACAGCATCAGAGGGACACCTTGTCTGACCTCACTGTGTGGGAAAGAGGGTGATGGAAAATAACCCCAAAATTGGGACAAACCTGGGGAGTTTAATTTGGAAAATGCAGACATCTGAAAAAATGCATGCACCTTTACGCTACAGGTAAAGCCTCATTTCACAAGGTTCTGTTTTAAAAAAATTAAGCATCTTCCTTTCCACCCAGAGCTTGGTATAAAGGAGGAATACAGGATTTCACGGAGATCCCAGATGACCTGGAATATGAGCTTTAGACCAGAGGATTTATCCTCATCCAGATCAGTTCTGAAAAACATTTACTTTAAGAATGCATGTGGTCTCTGGAAAACTAATGGGACCGTTGCTGTGTTCCAGTTAAACTGGTACCTTCCCTGCCTGGGCTCTTAATTATTTTATCTGGTAAGCTAAATTATGTCAACGGTGTAACAATAAAGCGAACCATGAGGGCTTTTTAAACATAAAACATAGGTGTATCTTCAATGCTGAGGCAGAGGTGCTAACATAGAGGAAAAGTAGGGCATTTGCCAGCCAAGACATCTGATCCTATTGTGTTATTTTTCAATATTAATGAATAAGCAAACACAAATAGGCTACTTGTTGTTAGGTGAAGAGCAGCTGTCAAGATAAAACCCAGGCAGCTGTTCCTGCTTTGAGACTTTACTGTAAAACGCTTTTTTTGTAACTACAGTAATTTGAAAATTTACTTTATTGGCTAAATGTTTGGCCAAATTATTTTGGAAAAAATTACCGGGCGTTCTTTCGGGGAAAAAAAAAAGCATTGATTGGCTTAAGAGTTGTAAATAAGTTTTTGCCAAGGAGTACAGTTTCAGAGGGAGATTCCATCAACAAATCAGTTCTTTAGCTTCTACCTGCACCAGCTGCCCATATGAGTAACAGCATGTTAATTTTTTGAAGGTGCAAATGCTCTGAAAACTGGTAGTTCCAAGCAAGCAGGTTAATAAAGAAATGTGATTCTCACCATTTTATGTTTTAGGCCAAATAACAGATGGCTAAAAACGATGACAGCAAAGTTTGATGATAATCAAAATTGATTTTATGATATTCATGCTTCCAGAATGAAGTATTCAAGCTATGTGGCTCAGAGAGCCAGGACCCTGAACTGGCTTGCTCCTAGGAGCAAGGCAGATCATTTATAGCCCAGCCTAAGAAATCCATCAGGGCTTAACAGAGAATAATAACCTTTCTGAAGCATTTTTAATTGACATTTCAAATTCCTCTAAGAGGAAGATAATTCTTTTAAATTCTTAAGGATTGCTCAAATTCTATAGCAAAATGACCATTTTCTATTACTGCTTAAACACCTTTAATGCAGCTTGTCAAGTGCTGCTCCTTTCTTTGCAGCACTATTGCTTTCATACCTATTAAAGCCAGTAAGACTATTCTATATGGGGATTTATATTAAGGCGATTTGAAGACACCATTAAGAAGATCAGCCCTCTCTGCCTGCCAGGCTGTTTCCTGTCAATAAAGTTATCCCCCCTCATCCTGTCATTTGGGGCAGTTCTGAAAACGGATACCATGTTTGGAAACACAAAAGAGATTTCTCCTCTGAACTGAGACCCCCCCATCTTTCCCAGCATCATGGGGAGCAGTTCTGGATTTTATATTAATTGTTTCAGGGTAATCTTTAGGCAAGAGGAAGTTAATAACGCCTTTGGAGAGTGTTGTGTAGGCTTGGTCTCAGGTGGGATCACTCAGGGTACAGAATTTGCTCTTTGAAGTTTTTTGCTGAACCTAAAACTCCTGACCAGGTACATCCATCTCCTTGACCACATTTTCTACTGCATGGCCCTGAACACAGACACAGCTGGCTGAGAGAAAATGAAAAGCAAGGGTAGGTAGCTGGGAGAGCATCCATAGTGTCTAGGAAGCAATGCTTCAGTGTGACAGGCTTTTTCTATTGACCTCTTTCTCAACAGCAATGAAGAAGGTAAATAGGGATGCTTGGGAATGGAAACACCTAGGGAAGCAAATTGGTTTTTGTCTGAAATGTCTGATGCCAGAAATCCTCTGCTGGGAGCATCCAGCATGGAGGGGGCAACAGGACCTGCCAGAAGTGTTTTCTTACAGGTGTAGATACTCTGCTAAATAAAAACAAGAAACCTCAGGCAGTTTCTTTCCAGGTAAAGCATGACCCATTCTTTCTTCAGAAAGGTTTGTCCTCAGTGACACTACTTCTTACTCTACAGTACCAGCAGGCAGAATGAAAGGAAAAAAAGGCATTTTGAGGAGGTGACAGAATTTCAGATTTCAGACTTTGACTGCAGAAAGCCAAAGAAACTATGGAGAAAACGTCTCTGTGGGCAGTTTTCATTCAGCCAAAGCAAGGCAGAGGATGGTGATACCTCTCCAGGCTCAGGTACAAATGACAAGTCTCACGAGGAGATAAAGTATTGCTGACCTTCTTGCCAAGCTGTCAAAGGCAGACACAGTAATTGCAAGTCTTCTGGTAAGGAAGAAGAGCTGTGGGCAGACTTGGCTAACCAGGGAAAGGAGGCAGCTGGAGGAGCTGGTCCTTGAAGGAAATCTGCAGCATCTGCAGTCCGGATCACAAGCTTTGATCAAGCAGCCAAGAACCAAGTGGAAATCTACCGCCAAAATCTGGAGGGAGGAGCTGGAGGCAAAAATTTTTGCATGGGTGGGAGGGAATGGAGTTGACTAACAAAGCCGCCACATTACAGAGATAACTTCAGATAGCTTAATTGGATTGAATCAGTTAATTGGACTGCAACAAATCAACCAAATTTGACACTCAACATCCTCTGAAAAACACGCCAAGGGCAGGTGGAGGAAAAGGGCAGACAGGGAGAATGCAGCACAAAGGGAGGAGGCAGCAGGATACATCCCCCTTCCTCAGGGCAGAGGCATCCCATTCTGAAAATGAAAAGAAGATAAGAAAAGGTGAAAGGCTTTCCAGGGGGAAGTATTCACTCAGAAAGCCATGTAGATAAGGGGAGGGCAGAAGCAGGATGGGCAAGCTTCAGGCAAAATTTGAGCAGATATTGATCATGGGGATCCCCAAAAGCAAGTTGGGTCCCATAATGGATGTTCATAGTCAGGAGTGAGCTCTACAGGATGATGAAAGAGATATAAACCCAAACCAGGACACACACGTGACCTTATTGACGTCCCTCAGGTCTGACAGCCTGTTCATATTGCAAATTACAGCATGCAGAGAAGTCGAGGGACCCAGATGTTGCCTCTAGGGCAGAGGTGGCAGAGCCTGAGCCACAGAGCCTGTGTGCAGCATGACCCCTGTGCCCCACGGGCACAGAGTGATCTGATAGACATCTCAGGGCCAGTGGGAAAGTTCCTCTGTCTTCACTGTCCCCGTGATGCAGAGGTCACCAAGGACACGAGCACCAGCGCCTTGTGCATGTAGGAGAGAAAGGATGCAAGAGGGGACTGCCCTGCAGGGACAGAGAAAGTATTTTGCAACTTATTTCCACCTCCAGGAAAAATGTATGAAGCCTCTCAGAAAGGAGAGGGCGGGTCTTGAATCAGAAGAGTTTAGGACTTCTATTCCATGTACCTTTTACCTCCCAGAGACGTTTCTTTGGTTAAAGCCACAGCTGGAGTTTTCTGTCCCTTTCTCAGTCAGTGGGACGTGACTGGGTTTATCTGTGAGGGTTATGGTGACCAGGAGCTGTGGGAGGGGAAACTCTCCGGCTGGGACTGAGCTCACCTGAGCACGCAGGGGGCTCGGGAAGCAGTGCCCTGAAGCACATGGGAAGTGTGAGCACGTGAGGATGGCTCCTTGAGCAATGGCATCCCCAGGACTGGCTGACTAAGAGCAGCCTGCAGGGATGACCAGGCTGCGAGGAGGTGCACTGGGATGGCATCGTCCTACACGCACCAGCACTTTTTGAAGAATAGCTAAACAAAGTGACTGGTATTTACAGAGTACCAAGCTGGCTGGTCAGAAACATTTCAAAAACTGGCCTTTCTAAAACCACCTAGCAGTGTGGTTTCTGAGATGCTATTTTCAGCATGCTGTCAAAACAAATCTCTATCCATAGCTGAACTGACTGACTCTTCTTGTCAGGATGACTACCCTTAGCAGTGGTTGAACCAGTCCTAACTCAAGGTTTCAAAAGCAAGAGCAATATTTACTGGTTGATTTGCATTATCTGTAGGAGGAAAGTGGGAAAACTGGATAGCTCTGGAAGTGACCTCTTGTGCTGATCCTTCTCTGCCCTGCATATGTCAGGGCTCAGTATTTGCACTCAGAGTGGATTGGGGAACCACAAACATCCAATTCACACCATGTAATAAAACACCAGTTTAAACAAGGGCTAAGTCCCTCCTGCTTGGACCAGCTGCTTCACGGTGAGCAAAACAGTTCATGGTCCCAGGCACTTTTCTCTGTGACATCTTGTACCAGCCACGGTCCCAGACAGACCCCAGACTGCAGGTCTGGCCAGCGTGGTGTTCCCTCTACTTCTAGACCCTCAAGCTGTTCCAGAACAGAGAGGCTGTTCCCGACACTTTAGCCACACAAAGAAGGCAGGAGGAGTGACTCAGCTGCCACCCTCAGGAGCAAGGGTGTCGGTTCCCATCCGGCAGACGAGGGTGAGCCGGGAATGTCCAGGTCTTTCCCACTCACATGTGTGTGTGTGTGTGTGTAAGTGTCCAAATGCTTCTCACTTACACACTCGGGCCAAGCTTACCCTCTTATAAAACACATCCTGCTGTACATTAGAATAAGTAGCCATTCATAGGAGGCCTGCAAAACAGGAGGAGTTTTGTTTGTGCCATTCTTTAAGGCAGCAGCAGCCCTTTAAAGCCTCTTTTATAAGCTGTGGTAAATGGGCTCCCAGCATGCTCCTTACACCGAGTCAGCATGTACGTACTGACTGGGGCACTGAAAACAGCATTTTTGGGGTGTCCTGGGAGACAGATACCAATGGCTAAACTCAGAAGTCCACTTCAAATCACTGTCACCTATTTATCTATCCCTAGACAGACTAGGATGTCAGGATGTGAACCTGGTGCAGGCAGGCAGAGTGTGCCAGATGGCTTCTTGGGGGCCGAGTGAAACAGGTTAGTACCACAGTCCTCTTTCCTTCAAACACACTGCACAGGTGCCCCTGTCCATAGCAACAGACCCCTGAGCTCTGGTAAACACTGTGTGTGTTTGTAATCTCTGTGCTGTGACAGTCCCCTCCCGTGCCCACGGTCCCAGACTCCCAACGCTCCTTGCCTTGAGGCTGGGATGCTCCTGTGCTGGCATCTACATCCACCCCACCTCCTGGGGGACAGCAGGACTCAGTGATGCCTGCACAACTATTTCCTTCCAAGTGTCTTGGTGTGTCTTCATGCTGGCCAGCTTCTGCTCTGCAACAGCACCCCTCCCTGCACCGTCATCACTGCTTCCTGCTCCACTGTTTTTAATGCTCCAAATGCACAGAGGAAGACTCAGACTCCCCTCCAACAGGTACCTGTGGTCATGCTTCAGGCAAGTCATTCACTAAACGACCAAGGACCGTTCAGAGGCAGCAGTTACGATAGCAGTTTTTCATTTTCCATTCAGCGAGTCTGTAATGGTTGGTAGACCGTCTGCCTGTGTGAAATTCACATACAGCCCTTGCAAAAACACTGAAGTTGCTGGCTGTAGCATCTTAACTGCATTCCTCAGAGAAATTGAGGCTGAGTTGCTGGAGGGCAATCTGTTACCATCAGTGGGGGAAGCCCTGCTAAGGAATTAGTCTGATGTGGTGGGGTGATGGCTGCTTTAGACTTGAAAACATCCAAAAACCTCTTGAAGAAGTGTGACATGTTCCCTTCACTGCTAGTTCTCTGCTGGCACTAAGGGCTTGTAAAACTCACCTGTTCTATGTACGGTCCTGACATTTCCCTCTCCTTAAACAGGAAATGGGAGTAACTAAATTCTTTGAGGTAGTCGATCACCTGTTGCTGGAGAACTCGTGTTTCTCTCAAATAGGATCAATAATGCCCATAACACCAGTCAAGGGAAATTAGAAATAGTACTCAGCATTAACCAGTTGCAAAGTACATGTACCATAAAATGACCTTACAACAAAGGGCCGTCCAAAGTGTTCATCAAGTGACAGCATCCATTCCACACAGTTGTCTCAAAACAGACACAGGGCCACACATGGTGTGTGAAGCAGAGTGGAGTCTCCTGTCCTGGGAAAATAAACTGCATCATTGTGTCCAGCTAAAAAGTAAATCTACTCTCTTACCAGAAAGCTGGGGCTGGCACAGAGACCATCCCCAGGCTGTGAGGTGTCTCTGACCAGCATGACCACATCTAGGGGGCTAAAGGCAACAGGGATTAGCTTTTGGAAGGCAGAAGGAAGCCATACCCGGATGTGCAGACTGGTTCTAGTGCAGAGCCAGCTAAGCATACTCCAGTTATTCTCTGTTCAGGAACTGGAGACTGCTCTGACTGGATGAAAAACACCTGATCTAGATTGCATCAGATGAACCTTAGTAAGAAGGTCATAAAACACTTGTCAGCTTTTATGTCTCATACTGTTCACCAACAGAGGATGCCCAGGGTGTGACAGAAAGTGAGAGTGTTAGAAAGAATAAATCAAACTGCTGACTACTACCTGATTTCTTCCAGACTGTGCAGCTTGTAGGTCCGTGAGCAGCTAACTTTGTACGGACCCATGTTAGTTGTGCAAATTCTGGGTACTAAACAAGGCTGGATTCCAACATAAAGCAACATCTTGAAACAAAGTTTTTCACTAGACACAGAGACAGAATCTTCTCCCAAAACTAAAAGAAGACGGGAACCGTGATTTGACCAAGGCATACACTGATGTTTTTGATCCTAGTCTGCTTGCAAGATGGCAAACACTGACTCAGTAGGATATTTGTGCCTGTGGATCTGATTCTTTGGGACAAGTCACTTAAACTGAGATCACAGAATGAGATGAACTCCTAGACAACGCAAAGAAAATATGTTTTAAGACATCTGTTCTCATGTGGATCTTTTACAAACCCTTCATGAATTGTTTCCAAAGCCTTGCCAACTGTACTATGACGGTGGTGGCAGGACCTCTTACTGAATGGGAAAGGTTTTGTTTCTGCATTAAAGCAGAAGCAGTTCTCCAAATGTCTCCACATTTCAAGTAACAGGTATTTAGGATGGCTCATGCTGTTCAGCTCAGCAAGGCTAGAATATGCACTTGGCTTTACGTGCTCTTGTAATCCCAGAGTTCTTCATTTAGTTATCTTTAGAGGTTTTATATATTCAGATTAGCGTGCTCAAAAGTTGGATCAAATTCTTTCAAGCTAGTCTGGCATTGCCACAGCTGAAGAATTAAATCAGGCCTGTTCCATAGCATCTTTATCAGGTGCAAGGAACAAGCAAGGAGTTTCACTCACTCGCTTTTGCACCAAGGGTTCATTCTGTGCTTGTATGAAACATGCTTGGGGTTTGAGATAAATGTGAATACACAGTAGCTGTGTGTCCTAATACTGGACTCCACTTTGTTCCTGGCTTCACATTCATGTTTTTTTACATTACATTCCCTTTATTTTACATTACAGCAGATCTGCTGTTGAACAGGCATTGTACATTTAGCCAGAGATTCAAGAACATTCCCCTGTCTCATCAAAACTTTTTTCTCCTGCTTTGATGTGTTTTGTCTTCCAATTACCTTGCTACTTGTGCTAAGAACACAATGCCCTTGGAGAAATCTTGTCTCACTGCATATTCCACTCCCATATTCCATTATCTGTGCTAACTCCAGAGATGGGCGAAGCACAGTGCAAAGGTGTTCAGACAGCTTTGGCCCCTGCCAGCTGTTTGCCCTCTGCATTTCATGCATTTTTAATTGTACACACTTCTCTTTGTCCCCAGCTTAATGCTTTCATGAAGAAAGCCCAGTATTCACTTGATTTGCAGCCATCCACTTCTTCACAAGCAAAGTCCTGTTTCATAACAGCCTTTCTGTAACTTGGGTGCTGGTTATACCACAGAACAATGTTTTAATAAAGGTTATTTACATTTTTCAGGGTAGCTAGAGGGGTTTTGGTTTTAATTAGCTGAGTAAGAGAGTCATGAGTTATTATACAGACACAAAAGGAGCTGCTACCATCATCTCCTTACCCATGGCTCCTGTGCCAACACAAGAAAAAATAGTACAGGCCCTTGCAGGCAAATATTTTTTTGAAAGAGGGGGAAGGGGAAATTGATGAAGACGTTACAGTGTGTATTGTGCCCGGAGTCCTCAACAGTTTTTCCTTACCTGATTAATTGCCTAAGCTAGAGGTAGAAAGCCACTTCAACATTTGGGAGGAGCAAAGGGAGTGCAAGCCCTCCTGCCATCCTCCCCCAAGCAGTACTTTGCTGGGGGAAGTCAGAGGGGTGCTTGCATGGAAACACTGCCTGCTGAGAACCACTTCAAATGAATTACAGACTCCCTCCTCCCTCCTCGTGCTCCTGCTTCCTTCTCCTTCCCTTCCTAACCCTTACTCCCAGCACAAAAGTCTCTCAGAATCCCCCTGCTTACGAAACCTGGAAGGAGCAAGGTCCAAGGGACAGAGGGGCATCTCAGGAAGCTCTGTGAGGAGGACTTTGCTCAGTAGCTCAGCTTAGGACATCACCAGGAACATGGCCAGCTTGGATGATGAACCAGACAAGGCATTAGGCTTGCAGTGCTTGGGAAAATGTACTGGTAGCCCTGCATCAATTTTTGCATGAAAACTTCCCAGCACTTTGGATGCCTGCAGGAGCTGGTCCCATTGCAAACAGATTTAACTTCCAAAGTCAAAGGAAGACTTAATTTGGTTACAGGCCAAGTGCAAGCAAAAGATGGATGTGTGCATCCTGCTGAAAAATGCTTCTGATAACGAGAGCCTGGAGTGGCTGTGGAGGGGACAAAAGGGACATGCCTGTACTGCTGTCCTCTACTGCCAGTTCCTGCTCTGCCATGGGGAATGAGGGCTTAGATTTGCCCCCACTTGCTGGGGGGGAATCTATCCAGAACATCCTGCACTTCGTGATAAGACAAACCATGCTGCTCACAACTCTACCCAGAGTCAGCAGCGGCAGCCTTCACAGTCCGCATCCTGCCTGTCACACCCTGTGTCCTGCCACTTCTCTGTCCCACGCTATCTTAACTGAAGAGATTAACACGAGGCTGTACAGTATCTTCCCTAGCACAAGCCTGGCCCTTCACAGAGATAACTATTTGAACTTAAAATGCTGAGATCATCTGGAAGCCAACTCTTATGTGGAAGACTGGGACTGTCTTAATAAACAATTGTGTGTTGAAAGCAGCAACAACAGTCACTTTACTATTTTCCCAAAAGAAGGTTGCTTCTCTTCTGTGCACGAACTAACAGGTTTTGCAGACACCAGTGTTCATGAATGCCTGTCCAAACTCATCAGTTTTAGGAACTTTCACTGACTTCAGCAAGCCGTGGTGGATCAACTTGTATTTGCACTTCCCAGAACACACTTTTGAAGATCAGCTAGTTCATTCCTCACTTTTTAGCATTGTGCCAGTTAAACACAAATGACTAAGCCCAGAGCAGCTATCCTATTTCTCACTGAACACAGCTACCCACACTACCCCTGTCTAGCACAAATTCCTGCTGACATCTGAAATTCTCTTCTAACAAAGTCCATGCCGAGGATGAATGAAATAGCTTCTCTGGTCTGCAAGTTTTCCTAGTTCTCTTGTGTTCCTGTCACCACGAATGGAAACTTTTTCCACAGCTTTAGGAACATGAAAGCTGGGCAGAGCCATAGGGTGATGTTTCCACTTACATTCCCTGAATGCAGTTTTTCTTTAAGTCATTTTATGGGTTGGGGGAGAATATCCTGTGCACCACACCCACTCCTAGCCAGCTTCACACTATTTATACAGTCGGGAACCACAAACCATCTGCGAGAAGTTTAGATCTCAGGCAAGCCAGTAGCCACACTGATTCCAAGCTGAAGGGTTCGTATTGCATAGTCCGATTTAGAGCACATTCTGTTTATCTCATGGGGTAATGACAGTTTAAAAGCTGCACACGTGCAAGCAGGTGAACTTAAATTTAGGTGAGAGCACTGAGCAGAAGAAACAGGCTGCAGAAACTTCATGGAAAAGTTCACACCATCTCAAGTACAGAAGCACAGAGTCTTTGGACTGACTTCCCAGTTCATTTGAAATTGAATCCATGCCTTTAAAAAAACCCCAGAACCAAACAACAGCACCACAGAGATGGTTCTCAGTTGTACTGACCATTTCTGATTACTAGTGGAAAACTCTTGCTAGCACTCCACAGGTCTTCCACCATGCATTTTCTGGTATGAGTGTGGTGGATCTGGTATGATCTACTCGGGCTTGCAATGAGCAGGGGCAGGTTGTGGGGCAGAGAGGGGACATGATTAACTTGATGTTAATGAATGTCTGTACCTCCTAGAAGAGCTATGGACTCCAGACAAAAAGCCATGGAAAGGTGCTTTTGCAAAATACCTGTTTCCTTGTCCTCCCTTTTGGAAGGGAATCACTGCCATCCTCCCACAACAGCCAAGCCAGGGTTTTTAAGCATTTCTGCAGTGCTGAATCACATTACTGATGGTACCCATAATTACTGTATTGTAGCTAAGTAGGAAGAAAGCCTGTTCTTCTGTCTGGACAATTACAAAACTCTCCAACCACACACAGCCTGACAGACTTGCAAGCCCAGAACACCACAAATCAACAGGTTTCACCAATGCCTTTAAACTGGATTTAATCACAGATGGGACCTCAGGGCACTTCTGCCACAGCAGCACTGAAAAGCAGCTCTCAATCACACAGCAGTGGATGCTGGAGGAGCAGTTGCTGACCCCAAGGCTGAACATCCTTCCTTGGTGAGGCAGAAAATGCCTTGGTGAGGCTGCAGCAAAGCCCCCCCACTCTGTACATCAGCTCCCTACCTGCAAGATGGGATATGACACAAGCAAATTGCTTAAAGCTCTTGGGGGAAGTCAGGGAGACAGAAATTGAAGCCACATTTCCTGGTCTCTATTGCGTGCCTCTGTAAGAAAAATAAGGAATTTGTCTTCATATCTAAATTATCAGTATATTGTAAAAAAAACCCTACCTGAGTCCATCACCTTTAGATTTTATTCCTGTAAACTGTTTATTTTTTTGATGTGTAAATATATCACAATATATCACTTGGGTGCCTTTGAAGGAAAGAACTCTGCATAGGAGGACAGTGCTGGTGGAAATATCCATAAAGATTAATGCTAGCTCAGCCTCCAAGGGCAAGCTGCCTCTGTTGGACTTCTCTAGGCATAATTAAAAGCAGCCAAGTGAGGTTGCTCCTTGCAAGGCCTACTGAAGGAGCCCATCTCCTCCTGCAGGGGCAGGGTAAGGAAAATGGCTTTCCGAGGCTAACACCAGCCTTTGTGGAAACCTTTCACCGAAAGCAGGAGAATGCAAGGAATTGCAGAGCACCAAACGCAACATCTGGCTGCTATTGAGTTTAATTCCATTTTAGTTTAGGCTTGTTGGCCTAAACCAGTTTAGGCTGGCCATAGGAGCAGGGGAAAATCTGTCACTGAATGTACTATGTGGAGATTGGGACATCTCTTGCATTCTCCATGCCTGCCTCTTGCTGAGAGAAAGATGCCCTCCGATAAGCATTTGAGCTCCTTGGGAATTACTTCTGCTGCACAGTCGTGCCAAATGCACTCTGCAAGTCCAACTCAATTGTTCATTCACCACATTCACATGTTTAGCACCTCGTCCTGCAGCAGGGCTGAGCACCCGAAACTGGGTGAACTGACTGTGACTCACCCATTTCAACTGGCTGCTCTGGCCAGTGACTAAATGTCAATGGATACAGGGCAGGGGCCATATAAAACTAAAAGGACCATATCGGGCAAAGGACAGTTATTTTCCACAGAGAGAATCCTAAGTGTTGTCTGTCTCCTACACATACCCCTTGTGCAAGCTGAGTGATTTGCAGAGTCCTGGACAACCACTGCAAGCAGGAGGAACAACATCTTACAGATGACTCAATTACTCAGTGACTGGTGTGAACACCTGAGTCTCTCTTAAGCAAACCACAATTATTTTACATTTATGGACCCCACTGAACCCATTATTGAATGGTAACAAGGTAGTCATTAGATCACACAGCAGTGAGCTCCTTTTCAGCATGACAAATATGCTGTGGGTCAGGATCGGGGGAGTTGGCTGTGTTTCCTCCTATGGCTTTTCCCTGCCTCCCCTCAAGACAAAAGTGGGCTTGGTTCAAGGAGAAAATAATTTGCCTGGTCACATTCTGACAGAAGAAGTTCGTTCAGAGGATCTGAGAGGCCCTGTGAGGTCTGCAGGGAATGCAGATGGGCCCTGTGAAATGTCAAGCCTTCCTGCAGAATCATAGCTCCCCACTGACAAATCAGCGCTGCAGTGGCTTCGGCAGAGAGCTTACCATAACCAGCCACCAGATAGCAGACCCGTACAGGAATTTTCCCATTCCCTTCACACCCTGTGCTGGGCTCAAAACAGCTTTTGATACACAGCTGATGGAATAGCAGGAGAGAAATGAGGAACGTCGGCAAATGAAATGCTCCCTGACTGCAGCGACAGGAGCCTCAGCCTCTGAGCTGATGGGGTGACAGCCAGGGAAGCAGCTTCACTCATAACCTGAGCACAATTTTTTTCATTGAACAAGCTTACCTGAAATGTTGGAAAGGAACAAACCAGGTTGATGAGCTATTCCAGCTCCCACCCATGCAAGTTTTCTCTGACAGTTTTCTTCTTTTCCTCCTTCGCAGAAAACATTGCAGCGTTCCCAGACTGCATCAATGACAGCACAGTGGAGAGGAAGTTATCTGCACTGGCTCACCTGGACAAGCTTAGTTCTGCCCTACCTCAAGTACTGACTGCCTTTAGGATGTCAGACCTCACTATCTCTGATTTACATTTAGTAAGGAGGTGCACAGGTACGGGCACTCCACCCACTGACACTGGACAGTAAGCAGCTCTATGGATTTTATTCACATTTATGGGATGCTGTAATGTTGATAAGCACCAGTATCATCACACAATATATTTCAGGATTCCCACATAAATGATCCCAAGCTCTGAGACTTTCAGTCCTCTCCTGAGATTCTCTGCCTCTTCAAAACAGAGTTAAAATGAATGAACAGACATGCCCCACCTCACACAGACCATGCACGCACACATGCAGGGCTCTGCATTTCAAATTGTCAAAGTTTCCAAAAATTCTCCTGTTTTTGCCAATTCCAGCATACCTAAAGCTTAGAGGGACTTGGGGGAAATTTCTGAAAATCCAGTCCAACCTAGAAAAGAGGGCATTTCACTTTTTTTTTTTTTGCACGTTTTTTGTTGCAGGCATCCATCTCTCTCTTGTCCATCAACCTTTCTTCTTCCACAGCGTGCTGACAGACTGGAGAGCACGAGCTTCATTCCAGCATTTTAACCCTGAGTTCAAACATCAGAGCAACTCATCTCAAGAGAGGAACGAGACTCTTTGCTACAAGTTAATCCCATCCTCCTTCTCCCTGCTCTCCCAGATGCTAAGGGCAAAGCAATCCAGGTTGCCTAGCCAATACTACCCTGGTAAGAACTCAGCTTCACTGTGATCCCATTCCTTCCCTGTAATCAGCCACGTTTTCCACCTAAGCCTTGGAATAAAGAGGTGCTCGGGCTCAGCACAGTCTCTGCCTCCCCTTTGCGTCAGAGGAGGCAGAAGGGCTGTTTTCGGGAACATGCCCTCACACCCCCTTCTCCCCAACTTTGCTCCAGCAAGTTCCCACTACCAGAGTCACCACCAGCTGGATCATTCTGTTCAATTTGTTCCCTCCAGGCTGAGATCAGCTTCTCGGCTTGAGACCCGAATCTCTCAGTTCCTCTGCAAGGAAAAAGTGACACCAACCATTATTCTCACAGTTTTATTTGTAAAGGACATAGCATGAAAAGCTGTATTTCAATGTACTTCAAAACCTGAAAAACCCATGTCGGTTTGTGGTGTGTATGTTAAAGTGCTTGATAGAACAATACTTTTATTAATGTCGTCTTGAAAAGAATCCAGTTCTTATTCTGTTAGTAATAATGTAAAGACAAAATATACTTAATGGAGACATTTAGGGATCATTTTAAGCTATACAGGGCACATTTGTACATTTCAAGTGTAACACACAATATTTCCCCTCACGATGCGCACCTTCATTTGATTGAAAGAAGGAATTTTCTCAAATATGCTGCTGCGCAACTACCCTAAAAACACATTTTTGAACAAGGATAGCTAATTACACAAACCAACTTGGAATAAACATGAGTAGGTTTTTCACTAAACAGTACAATTTCATTTATTTCAGGGAATTATAAATACACATTTTGTACATAGTGAGGCATCTGATTCTCTGACTCCCTCAAGTTACCATGCTGGCTGTAAGTACAACAGGACTAGGCAAACTCAGACATCTTCAGATGGGCATTGGATAGGAATTGTTTTGTTTTTTTAAAAAGCAGATACCAGAGAGCTTTGGTCTTTTCCAAGATTCCCTTTCTCAACCAAAGAAGGTGCTTTAACACTGAAGTAAAAACTGTGTTAGATTAGAAGAATCCTGATGGGTTTCTCACCATTCTAGTGGGTAGACTGATTTCTGTAAACCTTACAGAATAAACCTCACAGTTTCCAATAAACAAAAGTAGTCCATTAAAAAAAAAAAAAATCATACATGGTAGAATAAAAATTCACTATGAAGAACTGTTCTCCCAAGGCTGTCAAATAACTACTCCTGTAGGAATCTGAGGCACTCAGCTGTGCCCCTTTCAACACATCTTGGGGTGGTTTATTGCCTACAAGGAAACATGAGACATACATAATTTTTATTGTATTATTATTAATATGATGTGAAACCTGACAAAACCAAACAAGTCAACACCTGCTGAAAAAGCTGACGTGAAGTTGTGTTAAGTGCTAAAGGTTTCTTAATGTAGTCTGAAATGGGGAAAGGCCCTGATTTGAATTTTAAAAATTCTCAGGTTTTGACTTCTTTTAACTTAAGAAAGACTTAATGTAGTTATTGCCTTTTTTCTCTGTGTGTGGTTTATTCATTTAAATGAATGACCTTTAGAGGTGCCCACATTTCTACTTTATCCTGCTTGCACTTAACCCTTGTCATGTCAGATGAATGTTACGACTGCTCCAGTCATACGCAGCCTTTGGAGAAGTCTGCAGAAATGTACTTTGGGAAGCATCAAGCCAGCAAATGCACATGATGCTGTGAAGAAATCCAAGGACTAAAGAGGTGGTTATTTCAGTAAAATGAAAGTCACTTAGACTGGGTTGGGCGTGAAAAAATCCTGTATAGCAGTCATTAGGCATGAAAGGCCTGAGTTGTAATAGAAATCAAAACATCCTAAGCAGTCATTACCAAATAATGCTGCCGCATGGTTTCTGGTGCTAAATGTATAATTCATTGATAGAATTAAGTACAGGGACACATTTTCAATTGCTGCTGAAGGGTTGTCATGCACCGTCTGCTGACTTTAAGAAAATCCTAACACACCAAATTTCACATTTCTGGAAATGTAAGAGAGATGTCACACAGCTGTGGGCTCTGGCTACTAACTCAAGACACCATTCACAGCCTTTACATTAGTTACTCACACCCACAGCAGTGACATGGCAGTGCTGCCTGCAGTATTTTGGATGAGTTTAGTCAGTTTAAGGAAGCACAAGCCCAGAAAGAAAGAATGGTTTCTGAAAACTGGAACCTTCATTAAAGTCGAAGGCTCCTTGACAGTGTTATTTTACTTCTTTCTTAGAAACAAAAAGACTTCTGTAACATAAAACTCTCCAATGAAACAAAGTTACTCGAAGGGTTTTCTTCTGGCTGGGAGAATGATGTGAAGCTTCGGCACTGAAGTGAGGGCTGTTCTAAGAACCGGGCAGCAGAAGGACCACAGGAAAACAGAGAAGCTTGACAAAAGGCAGGTGAGAAAGCAAACCCTAATCTTCATCCTCTTTCCTTTTCCTCATTTCCCATCCTTCTATCCACCACGTGCACACTATGCCAAGACCTGCCGCTGTCCACCATTGCCAAATCCCTCCTAATGCCACTTGAGAGCACAGTGCAAGGCAACACACTTACAGTACCAGTCAGGGGCCTTTCCAAAGCCTCAGCTGACAGTGAGACATCCAAAGAATCCACTGACCAAATGCCCAAGATTGTAGGGAATAAACAAGTGAAAACAAAAACCTATATTTAAGCTAACTGCCAAAAATTAAAACCAAGTGAAGCTAACTATGTCTTCAGATCCTTCCAACTCCCATCCACAAGAATGGAAAACACATTCCGTATTTGCTGCACGGTATTCACGAGGTGATTTTGACATAATCTCTTGTTAAATTTGTATCATACAGTTGCTCCCAGCTCCTCATCAAGAGCTATATCTCTATATATGCACTGTATTAGTAACACATTAACTGGAAAGAGTGTCGGAGAGAAGCCTCAAAATACCAACGTGAGATTATTTTTTTTCCTCCTTTTGCTTAATTCCTTTTCTTTTTGTAGCTGGACAATAAAAAAAAAAAAATTAACCCAAGATCCTGTACTCCCCTAGGAACACTCATTCTGCATGATAAAGGAAGACTCAAAACCTGTCAGCATTTCAAAGCCAGCTGATACAGTTTGGTAGCACAGCAACAGTGGTGTTTGTGGCTCTACAGCAATGGTTCTTCTCAAGTACAGCAAGAATTTGGTATAAACCAAATTCCTCATCATGGAAAAAAAAAAAAGGTCATCCACAACACAAACTGGCTGAGGGTGAGGGTGCATCATGAGAACATCTAGACAGGGAAGGGACACACTGAGTTGAGTCCCCATCTCAGGCTGTAGCAGCAAGGCTTCCACAGGTGTCTCATACTTTCGGGCGCTGAGGCTGACAGCAGTCCTCCTCTCCAGTGTTTAAGCATTCCAACACTTGTTTCCCCTTTTGGAGATCAACAGGAGTGACACAAAAGACTTTACAAAAAAAAAATGACGACTCACGACTTCCATGCATGGGAAGGTGAGTCTTCAAACAAACAACAAACTAAGAGAGACCATGGACAGTAGAGTAAACCAGCATATGCTTACAGCGTTTCCAAGAGTGACACGATCACAATGGCTACATAAGGATATTTGCTGTATTAATTTGCAATACCTGAAAAAAACCCTGCTGAGTTTGCGCTGTATTTACACGTTGATTGGCTTCTTCCTCGCAAGCAAGTAGCGGCATCCCTTCCCACCTTGGTCCTTCCCTCCCTCCCCCAAGTCCTTCCCCTGGTTTAAGCTACTCATAGTCAGAACAAGAACATTCAGTCTAAGAAAAATTTCTTAGAGTAATATAATTTCTTAAAGAAGATAGCGTATTTACACACATCTAACACATGAAAATACTCTATTTTTTGTACTAAATTTCTGTTTCAAATAAACTACAATACTGCATCTTAGCTTTCTGCAGCTTTAGAGGCCAGTCCCCATCGGGCACAAACTGGGCTTCCCAATCCTGCTTCCACCAGCAGCTTTGCCTTACAGTGGTGCACTACCATGGCATTCAAGTCCTGACAGGTCTCCAAGTGTGGTTTGCTTGTTTGGGAAAGGAGTAATGAAGTTCTCAGCAAAGCCGTGCTAAACATCCACTCCTTTAATGAGTGATCCTTCTAGGATGATGTTGAAATCTTGCAGAGTCTGTAGGACTCGGATAAGGGAGTTGACAGTCATGCGGTCCCGGAGGAGAGCGTTCTCCTCGTACATCCTCGTGATGGGCGGGCACTCTGCCAGCAGCGGGATCCACTGAGGCAGCAAGTGGTCCCTGAAAAGGGCAGGACAGGCATTGTTTTAGCACCAAGTACAACAGATCTCACACTGGAATTCTTCTTCAAGAGCACAACCCAAAACATGCAGCCCCTTTTGGTGAGTGGTGCGTGTTGTTTGCACGTACAAGTTTCCCGTGTAATCACAACCCTTGGTTTGGTTAGTAAAATACTACCGACTGTAGAAATGAAAATTGAAAGATACTAGCAGAATTGGACATTCGTAAGAATTCAGCAACATTTTCAGATCAGGAACAAGGAAAGTAAAACTTGAGGAAAATCTGACAGACTGTTTGCCAACTGGTTTTCCAAGTATCCAGACAGACAAGACAAAACTGGTACTTATTTCTAGACACACCAACTTCTACCCTCCAAAATACAACAAAGTCCCACCCTCCTGCCCCTCCCCAAGTGCAAGACAGAAAATGCCCTATTAGGAAAGAAAAGTTCATCTAGAACAGTTCTGTCAAAATTATAACAGACATCCCATTTTCACAGGCAATTGAATGAGGATTTAGAAATTCACCAGCTCCTGAAAAGGAACTCTGCATTCCCAAAGTCAGTACTCATCAAAAACAGCATTTCAAGACAGATTTCATACACATGACTGTCAAGCTAACAGTTATAAAAAAGCTCAAAACATTTTTAGCAGTTTAGACACTAGCCATGTATTATTAGTGCTTCTTTGCTCCAATTTTTGACGTAGTACTAAAGCTGCCTAAAATAGGCACTGGAAAGGTGTGAGATGTCTTAAAATGGAAAACTAAAGGTAATAACAACGGTGGAAAAATATTCTTCTAGTCTAATGCCAGAGGACACATATAATGAAGAGCAGTTTGGTACCTTGTCCCCAGGCAAACCAGGATTTGGAATTTGCCGTCCTTTCCAATGCTCCTTGGAGCTGTATTGATGGCATTCACGTAATGACAGAAGGTTTTGCATGAAGATCTCTGAAGCAAAAGGGCCTCCTCGTTGTCTCCAATCTGATCACTGGTTTCAAAATAAGCAACAGCTTTCTCTGTGGTTGGGAGAACATCAGAACTCAGTGAGCAGAAGCACTTCATGGTGACACAGAATCACACAAGGAAAGGCTTAAAAACCCAACCTGTTCAGAGCTATTCCACAGCTCATCTATGGATTCCTGACTCTGAAGACCATAGGTAGGTGATCACCTCCACCTTTAACATGGCACAGCGCTGGTCAGTCTGGTTGATGTCTAACACAGGTAATACCAAGGAGCTGCACCAGAGCACCCCTCAGTGGTTTCACTGTAAGTGATACCGTCAGCCTTGATTTATCACTTTTTCCATGTATGCATTTACCCTCAGACTAAGCATCTCAGCCTGCAAGCCTGCTCTAAGGGAGGAAGTACATCCCAAATTACCCCTACATAGGCCTACAGGTAAGGATCACCAGAAGACCAGTGCAGTGATTAGGAGAGTTCTCATAAACAACTAAAAATCCAAACCTTTCACTCTCTGTCCTTTCCCAGCTCTCCCCTAACACTGATTGCTCTTCTACTCCAACCTCCAGCCCACCTTCTTTCTCTCAGAAAAGCAGCTGTTTGAACTACGAACTCTTAAATTTCTGCACAGACTCACACTCTTCTCTTACACAGAGTTTAGTATTTCTTGTCTTCCATCAGGTTTCTCATTGACTTTTAGCAACCTGGAGCAGGTGCTTGGCAGGAGAAATGGCACCCTAGCTGATGAGAATCCAAGGTCTGTGTGTGAGGAGTCATTTTGCCCTAAGCTTTCTCCTCCAAATCACATACCAGCTTACCTATGAAATCCCATATGAAGACGTTCTTATGAAAAATGCGAGCTGATTTGAATCCATGGTGGAACACCTGCTCCAGTGCTGCAACCAGGCCATTTTCTCCACACAACAGAATGGTAAGGCTCCCTCTCTGCGGGAAAGGTAGAGTAGGTAAGTATAACTTGCCTTGTTTGGATGCCAGAAACTTCAGATCTAAAGGTAGTACATCTACTGGTACTTCAGTGCCATTTCTGTTTATAAAAATACGCAGGCAAGTAATGAAAAGTAGGAATTACCTCTTTCTCTGGCTTGTGAAAGTGTTTCACAATATTGTTCACAGCTTCCCCGATTCCCTCTTGGATCTGCCCCGCATTAGGCTCTGTGAAATGATGGAGAGCAGACTAGCTGAAGTGGTGGGTTTTAAATGCTGTATTACTCTTGGAGGCTAATCTTTCCTTGCTTGACATTTCAGCAGTCATGTCCTCTAATTTCACAGGAGCTGGACAGATGTGTGAACAGGATCTACACTGTCCCATCTGCTTTAGCAGAGAACGCCTCATGTGACCCTCACAGTCCCGCGTCCTGTTGTAGCCAAGTGCAGTTACTCATAAAAGCTAATTTTAGGGATGTGAGGTTGATGTGCCCTGGGGTCCCTCCAGAGATAAGCTCTGCCAGGAGGCAGTTCACAGCAGCCACATCAAGCTCTGAGCTGCCCTCAGAGAGGCCTGTCTTCCCACAGACTGCAAAGTGAACTGGGAGGCTGAGCAGCATCAGCTACTGCAAATTCTGCTGCCTCCTCCTCCCTCATCTCATCTCTCCATGCTCCAAAGAAAGAGATTATTATCTCTCAGCAGTCAAAAGGGGACATTGAAAGAGGCAACGCGTACGTCACAGAGCAAACACCAACCAGAGAAGGCAGGAAAAGCTCATCAGCTTGCAGCTGCTGCTCTGCACCAAGCCTTGCTTCAGGATGAACCCTCCTGCTCACAGAAGCTTTTTTTTCCCAGCAGTTGGCAGCTGCCCCCTTCTCTATGACCCTGGGGAGGAAGACAAGGACTTACTGGTGTTCTTCCCTGTGAGGGAAGTGATGCTCAGCCGCCGAGTCACTGTAGGAGATTTCTGCTGGGGCGGGGTGCGGCACTGCTTTCCCAGCTCTTCATCAGACGTGGAGGACACCAGCTCTCCAATGAGTATTCGCTCCAAACTGCCATCGTCAACGCCTTTTCCCAGCCACCGCCCACAGGGGAACCTGCAGCGCGCCCAGAACAAGCACAGCTCAGCCACACACACAGTGCAGCCTGATCTCAGAGCTGGGGCACAGCTGGCACCCAGTAAACACTGCTCACAGGCAGGGAAAACTTTGCTCCCAGAAAATTCTCACAAGGCAGAACTCTGCAGAAGCAGCTCCTGCACCACAACTGATCATCCTTAAAAACAGGGAAATGCGCAAAGTTTGGGTCACACACATATTTCATGGTCCACATCTTGTTTTCTGCCGAGTTGTTTTTCACTTGCAACCACAACTGATATTCACCCTTTAAGCAAGTTGTGACGATTAATAACCAAATCCCCACAGAGTTCCCCCCTAGCTGAGGCTGTGACATCTCCTCATACTCAAACCTCACCTCACATTTTACTGCTGTACTTTGGGATCCCATACACAGCCCTAATGAAATCCATGCCCATGTCCATACCCACAGTTATTGTATCCCGTGTCCTCCTACTTTCCCCTATACACTGTGGCCAACTCTGAGATCTGGAGCTCACCTCTCTGAATAACAGTTTTCCAAGTTCACATTTTTTAAAAAATTAAGTCCGCTAAACCATGTTTTGTAAAACCAGTGATGAGTTAAGAGATCATTTTGACACAGAGGTATGTACTCAATAGAAGATTAGAAAAGAAATCATCAAAACCTTTAATTTTCTTAATATTTTCCCTAGACCAGCATTTCAGCTCTTGGGGTTTAACGAGTTAATTTGTGCACAATTTTACCACACTACTTCAAATCAAGAGATTTAATTATTAGACACAAACATATGGATCACTTCACAAGCATCCATACTGTCTATCCTGTCTCACCAAGATGCAAAGAAAATCCTGCACTCAAATCTCATTTAACATTTATCAGATTATGTGACTTCAACTAGGGCTTCTGAAATGAGAGAACTGGGGGTGGGGGAGACCAACCCAACCCTAATCAGGGACCCAAATCAGCACCAATCAGAGTTAAGGAGAAGGTGAATGCTTTCTTGCTTTCTCTAAATTCAACAAGAACTTCAGACAAGGAAAATTAAAACTTGTTGCTTACTTGTACGTGTGTCCTGTTATTTCATTCCTGACCATGACACAATCAACCAGCCACTTGGCCAGTAGCCCTGAGTTGTCATGACCAATCTGAACGGTCGTCAGCTTCCCCAAGTTCTGGCACTGCAATGAGTAACAGTTTTTGCTTCATTTAAAAAAGAACAGACAACACCACCACACCCCCACCACACACACATATATGGTCTCAAATATAGGCTTTTATTCAGTTTTCTTTGATTTATGGAATAAGTATTTTTGACCAAACACGCAGGGCATTTTGAAAAGCAGCATAATTATTTTAAGACAGGAGAAGAGAAATAAAACTATTAAAAGCTTGTGAAGAGATTACATTATTTGTTGGGAGCACTCTGAATATTTCTGAAAAGTATTAATTACACATTTCTGAGCTAAGGTGATAAAAAGGTGTGCTTTTGCAGAAGAAATAGATCTTCAATACAAACAGCTTTTCAAAAAGGCATTTGGAGCATACTGACCTTCAGCTGACTCACTCTACACTATGCAGCAGTCCCCAGATCCTTTATTATTTTCAAAGATTGATTTGCTTATTGTTGGGCCAAAAAAAAATCTCTAACTTGAGACTCAGCATCTCAAAGACACAGGAGAAGGAAAACAAGGCACTGTGAATTCCAGTGCAATATGTAATTGTCGGTGAGGCTGGCAACTACCTCTGTTAACGTCACCTAAACACTTCCCTTGAAAGACCTTGGTTTTCACTGCTTCTGATGCTGCCAAACAAGCAGCTTGGGCTGACATTTTCAGTAGTGGGTGGCTACCCAAGTCGATATTTTAGGAAAGTTTCAGCCAAAGGAATAATCCAGAACAGATCCTTAGAAATATCTAAATATGTCATTTTGCCTGTTAAAAGCCTGGAGATCTTTTCTACAAAATAGTAATATCGGAATGAGACGTGGGCATTTGTCACAAAAATATCCCCTCTGTGTCAAAATTGACCTATATTTGGCAAGAGGCTTTTTTTGCTATTGTTGTTGAAGATCAGTCTGCATATGCTCAGGGGATGCAACCTTAATTTCAGTAGCAGGTTTTCCTACAAAATCACTCCTTAATGGATATGGTGCAGCCCGGAGCTAGAGGAGCTTGATGGGGCTTTCCCTGCAGTTCCTGCTACCAGCTGCTTTGGCATGGCACTGAGCCAACCTGTAATTGATGGGTGGGAAAGCAGAGGGGAAAGCAAAGAGAAAACTCCAGCAAGCCTGGAGGAGAGAGCCCAGTGGGGATGGCAGCTCCCAGTGTGCCAGGGACAGCACCTGAGGCTTGGATGTTGAAGAGCAATGCCAGACAATGGGCTGAGAAGAAATTTCGACTGGCCAGAGGTCGAAAGGGATCTGGGTGATAGTAGATAAACAGAGTGAAAGAAGGGAAAAGAAACTTGGAAGGGAGATGAGGAGTTGGAAATGAGCACTGAAAGGGAAAATTAGGCAAGGAGGTGTGGAAGGGAATGAGATGTGGAAATAGACTGGCAAGGTGAGGAATCCTGGGCTGGACAGGGACAGCAGTGAGGCCTGTGGTTGAAAGTGGTGTGTGCTCATAGGAAACCTTCATCTCACACAAGAGGGGCAGGCTATTTTCCTGTACATATTTGAACCTACAGTGATGTTCAAAATCAGGAGAGAATCTGAAATGCCGTGCTCTTATTAACCCCTTAACAAATTAATATTTATTTGGAAGCACGTTTCAAACTGAAAGGAAAATGTGAAGAGCACATACTCACCTCAAACGTCATTTCTAGGTGGTTTTTAGGAATCTGCATGACGCCACTATCTCCCAGTTCTCCTGACACACATATCCACGGGTTTGATGTGGTTATTGCATTGCTTAGTTTTTTGATGGGAATTATCACTGACCTGTAAGGGATCACTGAGAACAGGCAGAGGGGGAAGCACGTTAGTCTTGATCCGGTTTTTTTCCCCCCCTTACAGTAAATGCAATTTCTAGGGCAAACCACGCCTTTCCCTCGAAGGCAGGCTCTCGTTCCCTGTCTCGGAAGCAAAGCAGGAGACCCCTCCCGCTGTGGGCGGGGGTGAAGGGCAGCGGTGCCGCACGGTGGAGCTGCAGCCCCGCGGCACAGCCGGGACAGCTCCGGAGCCGCCGCCGAACGGGACGGACCCGCCTGCGGGAGGACGGGGCACACGGCAGGTTATGGGGGAAAGGAGTGGCACAGTCACTGAACAGTCTGGTTTGGAAGGGACGTTTAGAGGCCGTCTAGTCCAACCCCCTGCAACGAGCAGGGACATCTTCAACCAGACCAGACTGCTCTGTCCAACATGACCTTGAACATTCCCAGGGATGGTGCGTCCATAACTTCTCTGGGCAACCTGTGCCAGGGTCTCACTACCCAAAATGTAAAAGACTTCTTCCTTATATCTAAGCTGAAGTGGCCCTCTTTTAGTTTAAAACCATCACCCCTTGTCCTACTGCAACAGGTAAATGATAAAATGTTTGTTCCCATCTTTCATATAGGCACCCTTCAAGTACTGAAAGGCTGCAGTAGGAAATGCTGGCATGGCTGGTAACACCACAGCCAAACTCTCAAGTATGGTGTGTCTCTGTGGACATTCCCCCTCTTTATTCTTATGCCTATTCCTGTTCTTATTCTCTTATTCTTCTGCTTTTAAATCTGTACCACCCATACATGCTGAAGACAAGGACTGCCACCCACCCCAATTTGGATTTGACTCTGACACTGCACCTCTAGCACTGCAAGACTCTCTCTCCCCTTATGTTTCACAAGCTGCCTTTTTGACTGGGGAAGCGAAGCCAGGTTCTTTTACTTTTGTGTGCCACCCAATCGTACTGCAGTCAAAACAATACCCTCAAAAGCACTTGTCCTACAGGAGGAAGCTGTCAAGCTGGATGCCCCACAGAAACAAGGTAATCAAGGATGAATAAATCTCTTCGCACTGTGCTAGTTCTGAGGGGATTTATTGCTTTAAAAGGAGAAAAAGTAGAACGAGTGCCTGTTTTGACAGCCACGTAAAACTTGCTTCACTTCACTCTGAACAGGCAGGGAAATTAAAAATAAGGGCTGCCCAGGTGAATCCAAATAATTAGGTCATCTCTTGGGATCCTGCTTTTTCTGCATTGTCCAGTACTGGAGAGACAAAGATTCATTTTCAGATATCAATCAAATCTCTGCTCCCCTCCTTACAAGAGAGGGTGAGAAAGGGAACCCTTCTGGCAGTTAAGAAGAGACAAAAAGAGATTTAAAATACACAGAGGAGCACAAAGTATTTCATCCTCCAATCTTCCATCTCCTCCTCAGTCTGAAGAGAGCAGGCTGTTAGGATGCACACTTAATGAAGGCCAGAAAGAAGCGTTAGGAGGTAGAAGACTTGTCTGGGAGGGAAGATGAAAGAAACTATACAGAGAGCAGCACTCTCTGCTGATTACTCTCCTTTGTGCAGCGCTCTTATCCAGAGCACTCCCACACAACCGTGGCTCTCCAGCTGGTTTCCCAGAGCAACACCCAGCACCCACGAGCCCGCAGCAACAACCAAGGCTTCCAGATAAGGGCTCAGCTACTCAGGCACCAGCAACATCATCTCTTACAAATCATGACAGCAACTAATTTTTAGTCAGGGGGAAAAAAATTGATTCTCCAACTCACTGATTGTAGTGAAGACGCTTGTGAAGCAGAAGTAATCCACAGCATTGAGTGAGAGCAGGTGATAGAGAAACTGTTCTCGTTCTTCTTCGCAGCGCAGGAAAGCGTAACGCTTGTAAAGTTTCCTGGGAGAAACAAGGAAATGGCATTTTTGTTGTTGCTGTTGAAAAAGCACCATGTATCTTAAAAGGTGTTTGAATCTCGAAACACCAAATGAAGAGTGGCTCTTAATGGGAGGTACGATTCCCCAATAACAGAAGCTGCTAGAAACCCATCGAGGGCATGTAAATGTGCTGCACGTGTTTTAAAGAGCACTCGTGGCTCCACGCTCCCACAGCAAGGGAGCTCATACTGAGCTCATCTCAGTTTTGGGTCTGCTGCAAAGCACAGATAAAAACTAACACTACCCACAGCAGCAGATCTCAACCAACATACAGCAACCTCATTCCTTCCCCATACCCTGCCACTGTGGAACGGTCTCATCTAATAACCTCATCTTAGTTCTGCTCCCTAGTGCGACAGAGAAAGCTCAGCAGAAGGCACCAAGCAGCAGTTGGGGTCCTCGCACCACTCTGTCAGCTCAAGGATCTGTAGGGTTGCGGTGTGGCTTGGATCAGTGCAGGGATCTGACCAAGAACTGATGCCTCCTTCCTGAAATTTGTGATGCACTTTCCATGCAGATGAGCACGGTTTTGCCCTGCTGCATGGGCAGCACCACCTCTCCCATTTACCCTCTGCCCTTCATCCCTTCTAGCTGGAAACCACAGTACCCAAACAGGGTGCCTGGCTGCACCCCAAGCAGCAGCACCTTGAGACACCACTTTCACAACGTGAAAGTGAAGGTTTGAAGAAAAGAGCTGGCTTACTTTGCAAGTGCCTGGTTGGAAAGCAGCTGCTTCAGATGCTGAGACAAAAGCTTCTTCTCCAGAGAAAGTCTTATCCAGGCTCGGGCTCGCCCCACATCAGTCTTTATCTCACTCATGTTCTGAACATGCCTGAAATGTGTGGGGAAGAAAATAAATAGATGAATCATAAAAATTCTACACGCTTCAAATGGCAACATCTAGTGTGATGATGCAGCAGGTGAACTGGAAAATGTCTTCTGACATAACTTCTAGAGAGATCCCCAGCTGTGCCCCCCAGAACCCTGCACTGTGGGAATGAGATCCCTGGCAGCCCCAGACTGGCACAAGGACACGTGGCAGCTTTTCCTGGGCATGGCAGCCCATAGGAGCTGCTCTGTGTTTGCCTGGCCAAGGTGAGGAGGGGTAAACCTGCTTATCCCTGCATTTCCAGGGGTAGATGTTCACATGGACGCTGCTAACACTTGAAGCAGCCACCTTGTGAGACCCAGTTTTATCTCAGCTGCCACCTCAAGCTGCTGACTTGAACAGGTGTGTCTGGGAAGGCAGAGGACAAACACGTGTCCTGAGAGTTTCTCCAAACCACACTGGCTCTGAAGGCTCTAACAAACCCCTTGAAGGCAGCAGCAATGGCACATCTGAGAAAAGGAAGACTGCTGAGGCAAAAACAGCAACAGGAAGCTGCAAGCAGAATCACATTTTTAGGGATATAAGAGGCCTTCCTGTAAGTGATAATTTGAACAGCCCTCCATATGTTTCATCTGTAGGAAAGCAGAACTGTTCCACAGGGGCTTTCTGCTATGGTTTTGCTTTTCTTTTTTCTTTTTAAACTTCCCACATTTCAGTTTGGATAATGCCAGAAACTCTAGTTTTAGAGCACAGGGAGTTTTAGAAGAGGAAGAGCACTGCCATGGCAGGGTGAAGCTGCTTCCAAAAACTCCCCACTTGGTTAAATAAACAAGAAAAATGAGTAACAGTTTCCAGCAGGGGAAAGAAAAGACTGCAATTTCTTAATTTTCATGCACTCTGCATGTTAAATGCACAGGCAATTCAACCCTCCAAACCTCTGTGGCAGGCTCCAAGTACCATCAGCTGAAGCCTGAACTAATCCCAGTCCGACTCCTGCAACTTCCTTGACAGCCCTCCACGCATTGCTGAGTGTTGGGGAATGTGGCAATATTTACTCCAAAGGAGATCCAACAAAGTCATGCTGTGACTGATGCTTTTTACATTGACTACTATAGTCTCACTGTCTCGTGCTTTCCCCCATCTGTTACACCCAAGTGTGTGCTTTGTGTTATATTTAGTCCCTGCATTATTTGAGAAAACTACTCTCTCGTTTATAGAGCCTCTAACGGAGCAGGCCCAGGACCTTTAGGGCAAATTTGCAAGGAACAACTTAGAGCTGTCCAGAGATACAAATTTGCTCTGCACAAATGAAGAGGATACACAGCCCAGCAGCACTGCTCTGTGCCAGGCTGACCTGCAAGGCTGAAGCCTTGCTCCTGGCATGGGAAAACCCTTCCTGGCTCAGAGCACGGCAGCCAGCATTAGACCTTCCAGCAGAGAGCTGGACATGTGACCCGCAGTCCTTGAGAAACAGGATGCATGCTACACTCAACTACATCATGTTGAGACACTCTCCTCAGACATTTCAAGTCTTTTGAGATGGGAAGATCAAAGCACAGACTATCATCTCCCTCCCCTTCCCCCCACCCCGCCCCGAGTGCTCAGCGTGAATTACATCTAGTACGAAACACTGAGCAGAATATGTTATTTCACTGTGAGAAGATTCAAGTACAGATGGACCCAACCTCATTCCATGCACGCTCTGTGCCTCTTCATTACCTGTTTCTGGTTCAGACTAGATTAGCATTAATTGTGCATTTGGGAAAAATAAAGATCTGCAACCATGAAGCTTGCCAGAGATATTAAAAAGATTCAGTAATCAGTCTTGGTGTCAGCAAAAGCAGAGTGTAACAGAATAGAGCATGCAGGAACCCAAATTTATTTCACTGTCAGTTGTGAGAGTCAGAACAGCTCTATTTTTATCAGTGACCTCAGTGTAAGCACCGTATGCTCACCACTGCACAGCAAATTCTTCTTGTCAGAGCACTGAACAGCCATTTTGATGCAACTCCCCTGGTTTGGACTTGCTTTTAATCCCATTAGTAATAAAGAAAAATCTATTTGCCCTGTCAAATGTAAGCCTGGGGTATGGTGAGACAAACCCTCTGCAAACAGCTGTGCTGACAGCAGAGGTTACAGCCGCTCAGCACCGCCATGCCCCGAGGATGCTGTGCATGCTCCCATCCCAGCACAGTCAGGAAGGAGCCTACAGCTCATCCCAGGCAGGCAGCAGGTCTTTGCTCAGCCTTCTTTTTGAACACAGCAGGTTAAGCATCACTGCTGTGGGCCCAGTGCCCAGCTCACAGCCTCCACTGCAAGCTCCCCGCAGGAGGGAAGCATGACGTGGGCATGAGAGCAAGTGCTGATAGCAAGAAGAGCTGACCCAAAAGGGAAGGATCAGAAACTTGAATCCAGCTGGACCAAAGGTTTTGGGGAGGCCTTGATGTTGACTGGTGGGGTTGGATGCTCAGCAATGCCTGAAGGGCGAGGCCATGCTGGAAGCAGGCTGTAGCTGGAAGAGGGGTGGGAGAGATGAGGCAGATCCTTGCCAGGGGAAAGGCTGGAGGGCATACCCCCAGACTGGCTTGTGCCATTGAGATTCCATGCAGAGAACCAAAATAAACACCCTGAGCATCTTCCTTACCACATCTGTGATGCCTGGCTTTTAGGGGGGGCAGAGGACACCCCACAGTACCTGTAGCACAGGCTCGTGGCACGTTCAGAGCATGACTGTGAGTCAGCCCTGCTTTTAAGTTGTTTACATAACCTTGCATGAGCCATCAGAAACGAGCCCTGCTTAAGGCAATGCTTAATCCTCCAGCCATTAATTCAGTCAGCACCACAAGCCCGGCAATTTAACAATTACCCATCCTTCAACTTCAGCCTGGCTGTGTGTGTGCAAACAAGTATTAGGCAGCATTCTTTCCAAGCAGGAGAAAGTATGCCACGAGATTGCAGACGACAAATTCAACTCACCACCTGCCCAGCATTTTCTATGACCAGACATGTTTGTGGACAGTCACGAACACCCAAGATACTACAAAAGGTAATGTTCTGCTTCTGTACATTTTCTCTGAAGAGCAGTAAGAAAGACTTCTGTGATTCAAACAAGAGAGCTCAGATCTGTGCTGGGCTTTCATTACTCCAGTGGAAGCTCGTGGAAGACAGAACCCATGCATGCAGCAGTGAGCACACACAGCCTCCTCTGTCAGCAATCCCCTCCCAGCACGGGAGTTTCTGCTCCAGATCCTCCTTCATCCTTCCCTCAGACTGACCCTCTACGTGCCTGTCAGTCTCCCAGGACTGAATTAAGGAGATAGCTGTCATATCCCATGAGAGGGATGCTAAAATGGGAGACACATGTTCAAAATGACCTCTTGGCACTACACCCCTAATTACACTCTATGTATTCTCTCTCCCTCTTCTGCATGTTGTTTTAGCCTTATGAGGCATGTCATGTTCTTTGAAATCAGAACAAAAGACTCAAACTACATGGCATCAAACTAAAAGGTTGCACACTGCAGGTGGGCAGTATAGTGATTTTTTTCCCCACAAAAATCTGACTAATCTATCAACACAAATAGTAAAAATCACATCACTGTAATCAGGGTTTTAGGTGAACTAAACTACAATTGTTCTTATTTTCACCATTAAGATTTTTTGCCCTATTTTTAGGTGTAAGAAGGACATGGTATTACAAGAAATAGTACTCATGTTGTCTCACACATTAAATTGCCAGCAATTGCTCTCAGCTCTTTACAGATGAGCTTACTGCATTACGCCTCCTCTCTTCTCATGGCATGTTTATCCCACTGCAATCCTTAGCCCTGGCAAGACAAGTGTCAAAACAGTGGCCTGACCTGGCAGTGGCTTGATCAAGGAGATGCCCTGAATAACTTCTGCGTGCTGCTGTCACACCAGCCTCCGCCTCTTCTGACTCTCTAATCCTTCTGGTTCCAAACAAACACTGCTTGAAAAGGTCTCCAGAGCCAGGCTGTGGTCTACTGCAGAGAACCTGCCCAACTTCACATCCCAACTTTAAACTCACCCAAATTCTAGGTCTGATTAAATTTCTAAACTTGTACATTGCCATGAAATGCTAGTTGAAAAGAAAGAATACTGCTCAAGCATTGCACACAGGTTTTTATGTCCCTTTGCTTTGCCTATAAACTGTACTTGCTGGGTCAGTAATTAAAAAATGAACAAAAAGAAATAAACTGAAAATACCAAGGAATTTAACATATCTGCTGTTATTTGTAGAAGATGGCTTTATTACTGGAAGAACCCCCCTGGGAAAACAGAAATCCCAGTAACATATGTGTGGTTTTCATTCTCTGTTAGCTAAAATAGATGAAGTGAACACACAAAAAAAGTTTTTCAAAGCAGAAAGGCAACACGTTGTAGATTTGAATGCGGGCAGAAGAGAAGGTTTAATTCTCCTTAGCCTTTGTAGACCCAAAGCCAGTGAGGATCTTTATCTTATGCTACACAATTAAACCCACAATTAATGCTTTAGAACCAAACTGCATACCTCATATCTTGTATCAGGGAAACCCTCAATGTAGGCAGAGTAATTCCTGTATCAGACTTCCGTCTTTCTGTTCCACCACCAACTACAGTGGAGAAAATACACAAAGTTAATACAACACTACAGTAACAGTCTGCAATGCATTTGTTTTACATACAGATGAAAACAATCTTAAGTGGCAGGTAACTGCAGTGTTTCTGTGCATTGCCATTAACTTTATCCTGGAAATGGAGAGGTAGACAAAATGAAAATTCTGAACGTATTACCTATTCCTTCCTTAATCCAGCACTGAACTTGGAGATTTAGCTTCCTTTTTTGTATGTGAAATACCTTAACTTAGATCTGTACAGCAATGAATTTTATTATCAAGAAGTTTCTATGGAAAGCTCACAACTAGAACAACTCAAATAAAATTAAGCTACAGTAACATACTCAATGCAAAGAATGCCATGCATTTCTGTGCTCTGCTCTGATCAAACCACTTTGTGGTGACACATTTTGCTCTCAGGAATTTGTGCCTGCCAGCCAGATTGTTTAGTGCATTACTCATTGAAGCTTATTAAAAAGTCCTTTCATGGGAGAGACTAGTTTGTCCATAAATGCCTCTTTGAGGACTGATCATACAACTACCCATCTGCAGGATCTGAATTGGAGAGTCCTTGCAAGATGACCCACTGAAGTTCAGAGACTTTCATTACAATACCCCAGCTGCTGGGCAGGGAGATCTCAAGGTTATCAGAAAACCTCTCTTAAAACACAGAAGTCATTTAGTGATTGTAAGGGGCCAAGCCAAAGCACAAATTGAGCACCGAGACTGATGGACAGAGATTAATTACAGAATTTCTGAACTGCACCACCCACCAGTATAAAGATTTACTGAACATGGAGTTACTCACACTGAGATTTGAGAGACAGATTATGCTCACTGAAAGAAAAATTTCAGCTGTCTTATTCCCAGCTCCACACTTTCAGCTTCTTCAGAAATCATCTCTTGTGGAGACACTGCTTCTTGTACCTCACTCAATGCTCATTAAAAGGGAATGAAGGTAGTGGACATACATCAAGTGATTTTCCAGACAAGGATGGAAACTATGTTCCTTTGCCTCCAGTGATTTCAATCTATTTTGTCCAGACATCAAGACACCCCCACAATGATTATGAGAAGTCTCAGAATGTAAATGTGGTATGAGCAAGGAAATACTCTGAAAATCCTGCACGGGTTTCATGTGGTTGCACTGTTCCTCCCATGGCCGAGTTCATTTGCTGTGATGGACTCCTCATGGAGTCACCTGCCAAGTACTCACCTGGGGACTCTGCACTGTGCTCTTGCTTCTCTTCTCTCTCCTGGTACTGAAGCAAATGGGACCACAAAGCAGATTTCCCCTGAAAGTGGAATATGTAGTACGTATCTTTAATTAAACCAGGCAAAAGAATAACCAATTAACAGCCAATAAACATGGCAGAATAACGGAATGGCATTTGAATGCGTAAAATGTTCAGTAATAACAACCAATCCTTCTCTCTTGGGCCATGAAACCTCAGGAAGAGAGAGGACCATCCCACTGACCTAGCAGTCACACCACCCACCTTGTTTCTTTGTCCTCCCTCTGGGTTTCCCTTGTGAAGGTTGAAAGGGAATAAATCAAATATGTACTTGACAACATCACTGCAATTTCCAGACGGGAAAACCGCAAAACAATCCCCCTCCAAAAAACCCAAACACTCAAAACTCCTCAAACCTTCACAAAATACGAATCAAGGACACTGATTCCAAAGACAACTCCTGCTTTATCTTGGAGTTACACCATTGAGTAGCAGCTTAAAAAGCAGAGATGACATACAGTATTAACCAACCTGCTTGACCTGCAGACCATGGCTCCAGATTCTTTCTAGCAGATCACAGAGACTGGCAATCAGTGTATTTTCCTCCAAACCTGTTATGTTGGCTTCTCCATGTCCCAGCTCAACTGCTTCATGGCCCATTTTCTCTACCAACATGCGTTTAGTCTATTAAAAAAAAAATCCCAACAGTTTCTAAGAATTTTATCCAACAAGGGACAGAATTTACAGATGAGTTTACTTACACATGCTTAATCTAGAGATCATTGCTAACAGAGAGAAACTTCAAATCTATTTGCAGAGATTATAAATTAACAAAAAATAATTACATTAAAAAATTTTGCTTGATTACTTCAAATCACAGAGTTGGAAGGGACCCAGAAAGATCAAGTCCAGCTCCTGTGCCTGCACAGGACACCCCAAGAGTCCCACCATGCGTCTGAGAGCATTTTCCAAACGCTTCTCGAACTCTGGCAGACTTGGTGCTGTGACCACTTCCCTGAGGAGCCTGTTCCAGCTGTCCTATTTCTACACCCTTTATCTATAGTCCTATTTCTACACTGTTGATTTATTACCAAGCAGAGTACAGAATACATCTTCAGTCTTACTTAGCTTCTGTTTTAATTCTTGTTACAGCCATTAAAGTTTAACACTCAGGTAAAGAAGTATACCACCAACTGCAACAGACACAAAGAAGGTGTATGTCCATGGCTATAAAAGCTTCTTTAACATCAGGAATTGTTATACTTCATTTGCTTCGCATAAACAAGACGCAAAAGCCACACATGCTGAATTCTTCCCTTTTGCCAAGGGTGTCCAGGCCATTCTGTTTAGGCTACATGTAAATATGAACAATTAAAGGAAATCCTCCAAAAGATGTCTGATCATGCTGATTCTCCTTCCTGTCCTTTCTATTCCTTCCCTCAACTTCAACTGCATAAACAGAAGAGTGACAACACCTTCCTTTCTCTTCTAGCTGTTGAAAAACACTACAGAGATATCCACCCTGCAATAACCAGGTATTCCAACAGAACAATGCCATTCCAGCTATGAACCAGGAGAACATCTGCTGGTGCTATTCAAGCTCACTGCAATCAAGGGGAGAGCACACAGGGGATGACCCACCTTCATGCGACATTCCTTCAGCAACCCTTCCACAAATTTCCAGTTGGTCTGTGCAATCACGGCTGGAGAGAGGTCTGACAGTTTGGGCTGCCGTAAATTTTTTCCTAAACTCCTTGCCTCCTGCATGTATTTCTAAAAACAAAGAGAATAATTTTAGATATTACAGGTCAGAGTGACTCTCCTCATTCTAATCCTAGGCAAGCAAGGTGGTGAAAACGAATGAGCCAGTGTTAATCTAGAAACAAAATCTTGATTTGTCTGATGTTTAGGTGTCAGGCTGGAGAAGTGGAATGATCCCTTTTGACAACAGAAAAAGCAAGATATTTTCCTGAGTGGTACAGAATCAGTCAATACTAGCCAGTGAACTGTGCTGTTAGTCACTAGCATGAAGTTAGGCACAACAAGTGCATAAAGTGTAATACGTTCATTTAGCAATAAAGTCAAAACACAAAGAAAAGTTTCTTTCCACTGTTATTTGACTGTCACTTAAAAAAAAAAATTAAAAGAATTGTCTAATTTGTGACCAGACTATACACGAATAGAAAAAAATCCTTTGAAAATAAATTATAAGAAGCAAAAATACACTTAGTGAAGGAGAAAGAGTTCATCCATTACTTTTCATCTGCATAGTTTATGTGGGAAAAGTGAGACTTGATCTTACTCTCAATTAACTTTTTGATTACAAACGAACCTCATTTTAAACAGAACTGACACTTGGGTTCATGCATGTTTTTACTACGGTAATTGTTAAGTATGAACAAAAATCAACATATTTTTTAAAAAAAGACCCAAGCTATAATAGAAGTCTTCTAAATTTTCCTGCTCCACTTCCTTGTTTTCAGGGGCAGGGTATTTTTTGCTTTGGTCTGGTTTTTTTTTTTGGTTTGTTTTTTTTGTTTAGCAAAAACTCACAAACCAATCAGCAGGTGACCTCTGACACCAACATCAGTGAGAGAGCTCCATGCTGAGCAAGGCTGGGAAGTTGGCCACAACTATCAAAATGTTGTGCAAGCATTATTCATAATTTCTTCTTAAAAAGAGCAAGATAATAGAATGTTGCCAAATGAAAGCCTTGAAAAACAGCGCTCGTAGCCTGGTGTGGGAATGCTCTGTTTCCATAGTGGGTTTTTGTCCAGTTAATGATGCCTCTCCGGGGGATGGTATGTGACAATGACCACTCTTTCCTGGAAGGAGCAGATCACATTCCTCCAGGGAATTCTTGCTGTTGCTTGCTGGGTTTTCCGGTGAACTGAGAGGTCACTATGGCTGCTGCATCCTCAGAGTTTTCTGTCTGGGCAGAAAATTTATTCCATAGAATCATAGAATGGTTTGGGTGGGAAGGGACCTTAAAGATCACGCAGTTCCAACCTTTCTGCCGTGGGCATGGCCACCTCCCGGTAGATTGGGAAAAGCAAAACCAAAATCTAAACATATTGAAGTTAATTGAAATACCTCGTACAGGTTTTCTGACACAATCAGATTTTCTCAACACAGAAATTTGGACAAGAACCACTTAGCATCACTCCAACAGGTCAGACAAGAATGTAGGGTTCTGCCAGGAAAAGCTGTGTTCCACTGAAGTTTTCAGTTAGGTAACTACAGTTTCACCAATATTGTAAAGATTTAAAAATAGTTCAAAAACTACAGGTGAGAATAAAAGAAAAAAGTTACAGACAATGAAAGTGTGTTGTTCAGCAAGCAACCTCATAAGTGACTTCCATCTCAGTGCAAAAATTAACAGCAAAACCAGTGATAAAGTAATACAGGGAATATAAAACTAGAAAAACTAGTATTTCTTTTTAAATGTGAAGGGATAAAAAGTGTGGTTATAGTCTGAAGAGTATAAAACATAAATAACCTTACTTTACTCACTGTGTATCTTCTTATTATATTAAAACTTAAAAAAAATATTAACCCTAAGGTTCCAGAGAAGAATAAGGGTGGGCTGAGAGAATCAGTTGATTGCCCTTTGCCTGTTCATCAGCATCCACACACCACTACCCTCTTGCACACTTGGATGCAATGATCCAGCAGTCAGAAAGCAATGCTTTTGGAATTTGACACTCTGAACTGAATCGCCAGGTGAGCAACACGGAAAAAAAAAAAACCCAAAGCAAAACAAAATTGTTGTCTTTTAGCCTTGGAGCCATCGTGTTTTCCAGAGAGCTTGTGTGAAAGCTCCTTTCCATCTACTTTTCCGATTATAACCACACTTCCAAGCGCTACAGGGACGTGCTCATACTCTACAAGAATGGGGGAGGTTTGAGATGCAGCAAAGACAGGTTCCTCATGCTAACAACATCTCAAAAGCAGCTTTCAACAAGAAAAACTAAAACATACCAGGCAGCATTCAGAGAAGGATTTTTTAGGAGGCCGTGCAGGAGGGGGTGGTCCCTGATCCCACTCCCAGAAGGCCATTGAGTTCTGACGAAGCAAAAGCTCCTCCGATGGCTAAGAGGAGGCAGATGCCCCAATGGCAGAACAGCCAGAAAGAAAGAGGAGACAAAGCAAAAGAAGCATGCATATGATCCACAGCCAAAAAAAGAAGAAAGTAAATACATGACAACGTACTGAAAAGGCTCTGCTGAGATATACACACACAAGGTACTGTTTAAAATACACTTGCAAAGCCATGTTAGCAAAAATAGCAACAAACATGTACAAGTGCTGTTTTGCTGTGTTTCCATGAAACATCATTCAAAGCTATGGCTGAAGAGTCTTCTCATCCACTCAGGTTCTTTTGGAGGGCAAACTGCAACGCTGACCAACATTATTCAGCAAGTTTTACCACAAAACAGCAGGAGTGTTATATTTTTGCTAGTGACATACAAAAGAAGCATACGGACATCAATGGAAAAATGTGGCAGAAAATATCTAATGAAGGATGAGGAACTGAAAAGATGGGAAAGAAATGCATGTATGTGACTGACATTTACAAGATGCATGAGAGTTTCCAAGCTTTAGGCATAAAAAGGCCCCAAAGTCTTAACCTTTCAAACAGGCATACTCATGTCAGAAATCTACGTAAGAGAAAGGAAAAAAGTTCCTTTAAAAAAAAAAGGAAGAATCCTGCCTCATTTGCTTCTACAGGGCTGACATTTATTCAAGGACTTGACTTTTCCACACACTTCCACCCCAGCCAGAGTTTGGCAGCTGCACTGCCAGGGCTCTGCTGCCTGTGTGCAGTAACACGGCCAGGGTCTAAAACAGCACATAAGCCATTTTCCTGATGACAACGGGGCTGTCTTGTTCCCAAATAATAAAAGCACTTTATTTATGTTGTGTGCTTTGAAGCTGTAGAACATCTACAAGCGGAGATGAACATGTGACAAGCGGAGCAGCATCTAAATGGCCACAGAGACCCAACTAAACCTCACAGTAGCCACAAAACTGCCCCAAGTAATAGGCACATTGTTGTCCAAACCTCCACCTCCTGGATCACAGCTTGTGCTGCCCTCAGATGAGGCCACCCACCTCCCTCATGTCGTTGTCCAGCCCGATGTGCTCCGAGTGCTGCCGCAGGCGGTCCTTCCTCCGCTGCGTGGTGGTGCTGCGGCTGGCCCAGCGGCTGGGAAATCAGAGAGAGAAGACATGTGAGCAGAAGAAAATCAGGAGGGAAAGCATGGGTCAGGAGCTGAAGGACATCCAATGTATCTGCAGCAAAAGAAGGCAAAGCCCAAGCTTGGACCTTGCAGTAAATACGGGTGTGAGCTGGCACCTGGCCTCCCCATGGGAAACCATCCATGACAGGGTGGTGACAGGCCAGCACTCTCCCAAGGGGCAAAAATCCTGATGGAAATGTGCCCAGCTGCCCGCCAGGGTCTCCAGTGAGAGCTCCCGGTACCCAAAATGCAGGTCATGCCACAGCAATGATGCCATCACTAGGTAAGTCACTGTACTCAGTTACCCAACACCACTGCTGCATTTGATGGGGTTTGAGAAGAACGGTGTCCTTAGCAAAAATCAAAATACAACGATTTATTTTGACTAGCAATGTATATGATTTTGCTCTTTTCTGAGAAATGCTGCTTCTCCTTTCTCCACTTTCTGTGGTACTTCCAGGAATTATTTGAGAGAAACTTCTCACTGCAGTATTAACAACTGTTACTGGGTGCACCTATGTCTAAAGGTTATAAGCAATACCGATGTTCCTGGGATTAGTCATATTGCTATTTTCACCATATCTTTTTTTTGCATTTGGTTTCTAAGTACCACAGAAAGCCCGGGGTTTTTTCCACCTGTTCATGTACATCCAGTTGAATTTTTTCTCTCTCCACACAGGTGGTATTGGTGAGGACAGCAGTCTCCAGATCCCAAACCCATGTATTTCTGTGTGCACCTCAAACAGAAACATACACAAATGAAATCTGGGATCTAACTGTTTGGGCAAGGAATTTCAGCTGGTGACACAGGCAGATGAATGCCTGGGGAGGAAACTCTTGCACAGAGCTGGATTTGGGTTCTGACCTGTCTGGCAAAACACTGGGGATGTGTAGGGAGTAGACTCTGACCCAAGCGTAGTGCAGGGATGTGGCCCCTGGTGACCAAAAAACCACCTCTGTTTCCAGAGAGAAGGGCTTTGCAAACATGTATGTAACTATCTTCACCAGTTCCTCCAGCAAGTCAACCAAAGACTGAATTTTGGCTCACCACACAGATACAAAGGGAAAATAAGCCACAGAAACTGCTGTTTTAAAAGTCAAACTGAAGTCCCATCCTACCTCACAAATAACGTCAAGAAAATAAGTACAAAGGAAGAAATCTGGGTCTGCATGTAATTATGGTTCATCACCTCAGTATCCCAAATGACAACACATTTATTTTTAAAGCAATTTTATTTTTTTGTGGCCTCAAGTCTCTGCTAACAAAACAAAAGAGCCCAATAGGTGTCTGCACAGCAAATATGGATACCTTCTCAGAGGAACACATCACTGACATAAGTGTCTTTGCACCTCCACAGAAGTCTTAAAAATATTCAGTCCCTGAGTTTAGTAAGTCACCATTTAAAATTTTTTTTTCAGAAGCAACAGCCAAAGCCTCGTTAGGTGACTAACAGGGGGAAAATAAACCCCTACAGTTTAATAATCTCAACAAGCAGAGATGTCAAAGAAAAACACTCAGTTGAACAGAGAATAGCAGATATTAATGTGACTTTAGCCACTTGGCTCTGGAGACCTTCCATTTATTGCAATTCAGGACCACGTTTATGTTTCACACAACAGAATGCCAATAACACACTGGAAATTTAAGTTATAGATCAAATATTACCCCATATCATAGTTTTTCTGCTCCAAGTTATATGGTTCTTTTCTAAATTCTAGACAGAGCTTGGATCCCTCTCCACCTGCATTGCTGCAGTTACTGAAAGATGAAAGAATTGCTAAAAGTGTCCTTTGAGGGAACACATCTCACCAAAGGTGAAAGCAGAACGAAAGCCACAGAATAATTACAAAATAATACACCATCATTAAAGCATTTTCAGTTCATTCCAGAGCTGTACTTCATCTGGGAGAAGGCACAGACCATTCTCCAGATTATTAATCAGAACTATTTGAATGTTTTAAGCATAAAAATGTGAAGATCACTGGGTGTTTATGAAAAAAAAGACTGCTGCTCATTAGCTGGAGTAATTACACACAGTGAGCTGCATGTTCCCTCTTTTCCAAACTGTAAGTCGAGGAAGAGGAGCTGTTGAGTCGCTGGGTGAGGTCTGTACATTCGGATGCTGCTCTGAACCTCTCTGGGAGGTTTTGAGAAGATCTAACAGCAGATAAGCAGGATTAAGCAGCTAAATCTTTTAAAGCCTTTTCTTTACTGGGCCACATAGAATTTTCCCAGAACAATGCTTCAGTATTACAATAACCATTCCCTCTCCACAGCAGTGTTTTAAATTGCTCTTCCTCTCCCTGTGACCACTTGAAGTGATTTTAAGGGGGGTGAAAGCCCCAGTGGCTGCACCACCTCCCTCGGGCTGCCGAAATCCAGGCGGGTGCCTCTGCTGGCCCTGTCATCAGCTGCTGCTCTATTCACACCTCAGCCCAGATGCTGCCAAAGCAGCAAGGTAAGCTGTTCTCCCACCAGCAACCCTTTGCTTGTCGTCAGCCCTTAGACTTGGGCTTTTCAGATAACCACCACTGCCTGTGTCCCTCCTCTCCTTGTCCTGAGGAGACAGAGCCCTCCTGGCTGGTCCCTTGCAGGGATGAGCTCCGGGCTGCCCGGCACCTGAGAGCACACAAAGTGCTGCTGCTCAGCCTGGATGCTGCCCAAGTACTCCCTGACCCCCAAAATGTCCTCTCCCCTTTATTTTTTGCTGGTAGAGCCATGAACATGGGCTACTGGCATGTTTCATTAACTCCTCACAGTGAAGGCATTGCTACAAACACCAGGTCTCTGGGGATGGAGCAGATGCAGCTCGGGTGCGGTGTTGCAGGGAGCCCAGGGACAAGCTGCCTCCATGGAGAAGTGAGGAAAGGCTTGTTTCAGTGTGTCTGCCTGTATCTAACTCCCATGTCCACAGATGAATGCTCCTCACCTCCAGGGACTGCGGAAAAGCAGCGATATTTCAGAGGAGGGACCAGGGAAGACTGTGCTCAGTTCAATATACGGAAATGAAATAAGGCACCTCCAACTAAGACCTTTGTAACACAAAGGCAGTCAAGTCAGTATTGTTTAGCATCAAATTAGACCCAACAAGCATAGGAATAGGTTTGCAGAGCTTGGAGGAAATGTAATGGTGACATTTGAAACACTCCATGTTAAGTATCATCTTTTACATTTCTGTATTAAAGAGGTAAGGTAGTGAGCAGCAAAGCTGCACTGTCAGAAACAATCTAGCAAAACAGCACCTCACACCAGGGACTGGCCCCACTGTACTGAGACCATATGTACATACCTTTCTTTCCCTACCTTTTCCCTGGCCCCCCTTTTTAAAGCTCCCTGGAGAAATGAAGAAATTACATCTTCCCAAATCAGACATGGGTGTAGCAGGCAAGATTTATACTGCAAAACATCAGCATGCTGCTAGAGAACTTCTTTCTCAGATGGATTTAACCAACATTGCCCTCACCATGAAAATCACTACTGTAATTTAGAATCCATTTACATGTGATAATGGAGAGAAGGAACAAGACAAAGGCACTTGTCTATAGGACAGAACCTAAATCTCCTCAATATACACCACCTCGTGAGGCAGGCTGCTGTTTAGGTCTGCAAATCATGACAATACCCATTCTACCTATATATGTCCATCAAAGGAGTTATCTGACTGAGTTCCTGCATTCACAAATTAGCACAGAGCTGTACTGCACCCTCCATCAAACCCCCCTAAAGCATGCACACATTAAACACACACAGACTGCACGTGCAAACTCCTTGGGCTCAGATGTAGTTTGTGTGGGACTACACAGACATTCCAAGTCAAATACACGTCAGACCAAACCAGAAAAGGAACACTGAAACTGAGCTCCACCTGATCATGGACGGGCTGACAGGGGAGGGGATCCACAGTGTGAATCTGCTCCACAAACACCGCTCCATGGTAAGGAGAATGAAGGCTTAGATGGAGAATTATGCACCTTTTCCATCTCTGCTGTAGGATGGAATAGGAAAGCTTTGAAATTGCTCATTGGGTGGACAAAAATTAGTAAAATGCCTTAAAGAGAGCGGCCTTGCACTGACAGACTCTTTCATCTGTTTATATGAAGAGAAGTGATTTTAAAGGGTAGCGCACACAACTGCCACCCTCTGCAAGGAACAGCTGTAGTGAATAGCCAGCATCACCTCCTAAGCCCTGAGGAACCACTGTCCTATGAGGTATTTAATTTGCAAGTTCCTTGAGACAGTAGTACTTCAGGGGAGGGCAAACAGAATAGAGGATGCAAGGATTCCGTGCACTTTTTCCCCTGTGAGCTTTAATTCTGCACAGCTATGTTAAAATGATATATTAATGCAAGCGAATGGCACTTTTCCCACCTTGCACCAGTTGAGCAGAGGATCAGCAGCTCAGGAGACTCACCCATCAGGTTCCAAGTCACCACAGCACACATTTCCTATCTCAGAAACCATCTTTAAGTACAGATTTTCCGTCACACTTTATTCTTGAAAATTAATGTATTTGAATGCAAGTGGTTCATATTTTCATTGTACCCATCAGTGGTTTGCTACATCAGGCTACCTGAAGTATAGCAACTGCTTGTTTCAGATTTTCTTATGTAATACGTGAGCTTTTACTACTCACAAAATTTAAGTAAGCTCAGTGCTGTGTATGGATGGCTCACTGCTGACTCATTTCATGCTCACCTAGATGTGCTGCAGAGATGCTACTCTATATAACTTGCAATTGTTTGGCTTGATTAAAAAAGAAGATATCTTCATTTAACATAGCCTTAAAACGGTACCCAACAGACAGGGAGGTAGTAAAAGGCCATATAATATGAAGCACTCGTTGAAAGAGAAAGGCCATTTCCAGTACAAAAAATAATTTACTTAAATACATCAACCTCTTTGCATTATATGTACATCTTTCCTTTAAAATCATTACCTGATGTTAAATGCTAGCAACAAGCAAACAAGAGTCCTGCTTAAAAATGAGGAGAACCATAGCCCCAGGCAGATAAACCCTGGGCAGTTCCCAGCTTGAAGAGGGAGGCTGAAGATGAAAGCCACAGGACAGTGCCCACATAAGTCATGTCATAAAATGGAGCACAAAAATGAACCAATTTCATACACTCCTAGTGCGTGGGTTTTGTAAATAAATACTGACACAGTGGTCAGATCAGCAAAACACAGCTCAGGAACAAATGCCTGGAAAAAGAAAACAAATAACTTCTGAAATCTGCTTCATAGGTAAGAGCAACACATCACTCAGCAAAAGCCTGAGGTTAGAGGCCAAGTAGAGTGGGATCTGTGCTTGAAGACTTGGACTGTGCCCTCCTTTGGGGATTGCTGCAGATCAGGTAGGACAGACAAAAGCACAAGGCTCACAGGGAGCTGGGATGCAAGTGAGTGAGCTCAGGTGAAAGAAGTGGCCAGGGCAGGAAAGAGGAAACAGGCTGGTCAGAGAAGTAAGCAAGGAGGAAAGCAGGGCTCCAATAAAGAAGTGGGGGAAAGCAGATCTAAACAGAGAGGAAGGCAAAAAAAGCGTAATTGAAGCCATTTTGTAAATGTGTAACAAAGCAAGCCCTTCATTTGAAAACCAAAAGAAACAAGAAAAAAATCAGTTAAGTTATTCTTTGAAGGCATTCAATACAAATCGCCAGAATGCAAATATATTCCCATGCTTGGGAATCACTGTTTTCCTCTGCAATATTTAATCTCATTTATCAAGCTTCTTAGTACAAATTAAGTTACAAGGTAATCAATTAGATTGAAAACACAGCTTGTTTCATTGTTTTAATTTTGCACTGTAAGCATATTCCCCCTAATTTAACAATTAGGTAATCAAAAACCATGAAGTGTTTATGCAGCTTGGCTTTTTGTCATTCAAATTCCACTCCTGGATCACTGCAAATGCATCAGCCAGTGGAGTCCCAGTTACAATTTTAAAGCCTGGCAGAAAATGCACACAGGGAAGAAGGGAACACATAGAAACCACAGTGTGGTGCTGGGGTTTGAGAAAGGAAACGAGGGCTCCGGAAACCACAGCTCTTTTCCAGAATAACAGACAATTTGCCCGAGGGACTGCAGCCTGTTTTCTCCTGGGATGCTTTCTAGGAGGACTTCTGCAGAAGCCACTGCTTTACACGGTTAGAGCAGCGTGAAGGGGATGCTTTTGTACCCAGAGGAAGCTGCAGCTGCTCTCTGTAGATTCAGAAGGTTTTCCCATGATGTGGGGAATGTATCAAAGGCAATGAGCAGAGAGGGAGTCCCTCAAGTGGGACACTGCTGCCTGAAGGGAAGGAGGACAGAACTGGGTGGGTTGTTTTGGTTTGGGTTTAGTTTAAATCACGTATAGGATCTAGAACTGAAGCTAGAAGTGTTTGTTGTCTGCATTATATTTGTGATTTAGATATAACATATTACACATGTAACATCCCAGTACCTGACAGAGGTATCTTTAGTGCTCCTCCTGCTTACAGGAAGCTAGATAACTCTGCTTATGTATTTGTTAGTTTATCAGCCCAGAAAGGGAAGCAATAAATCCCTGATTGCTGGCCACTGAGGACATGTTCTCATTAGAACAGCTTTGAATTGGTTTCTTTGTTACTGTCCAGCAACAATTGACCACAACATGGGAATTATTCCCGCCTTCCCAAAATGCACTTCCGTACAAAATTCAGGACAAAATTTGCTACGTAAAACTGAAGCCTGCAAAAACAATTCCCATCGACATAGCAATATCCTTTGCATTGATTTTGTAAAATAAACACACGATAGCTACATCTGAAGAGTCTGGAAATGTAGCTGGAAGGTTCTCTTACCCCATACCCATACGCAAAGGTCCAGTCCTATAAGTAAAGCGTATCTCCAAGAATCATACACTGGGAAATTCAAATTAATGCAAGGCCATACTTTAATTGATTTTGTGGTCAGAAGAGTCATGCTGTATTTGCAGAAAGCATGGAAAAGCTGTTCTATACATGAGTGTAAAATCAGTAGAATTACATGTCTTAAATGGGAGAGAAAGTCTTCTCAGCTGCTCACATGAAAACCGAGAAGAAAGATATAAACAGATGGTCTTGAGATTTTCCAATTACAAACCTTTTTTGGCAACATACAACTGGAGGAATTCCAAACATTTGTCACTTTGACATCGCTTTGCAGTAAGTAATGGGATTTTGGTACTTAAAAATTCTGAAACACGCTGCAATCTAAATCAAAATTATCACTAAAGGAGTTAAGGTCACATTTTAGAACAGGTACCAACCTAACAGAAGTAAATCTCAAAGAGCATAAGGAAAACTATTTTTAAGTGATGCTTATTCATAGATTCACATAGATTTTGCAACAGAGACAGAAGATTTCAGCAACTTTAAGCAGGCTGGGCACATTCACACTGTTGCTGACACTGTAAAACTGAAACCCACCCATAAGGATAAGAGGCAGACTGCTAAATACAGCACCTCACAAGATGAAGAAATTCTCCATTCCTCAAAGGACCATTACCCATAAAATTCTGTGTCCATTTGCAGGAAGACTGAAAGCAAAGGAACTTTGAAATACGTGTTCCTCCTTTTTGGTTGGTCCTGGGTTTTTTAAAATTTCTTTTTAAGAATTGCATTTCTTTAAACATTCAGTGCTTAAGGATATCTTATTTTATCATTTGCAATTCTTATTCCTAGCAGGTTATTAAAAAGGGCTTAGATAGGGTATGCACAAAAGTTGTATAAATAAAACTGAGTGGGTACCTCATGCAGAAGCTCAGAGCAGTGTGTGTGCATGCACATGCCTAAAACAAGAGGCAGCTTTAACATCTAGACAGTTGTAGCCTTTGAAGCTCTTGGGTTTACCTGTGCTTCCACATTTTGACTTCCAAAAACTGGAACTGATGGCTTCAGCTGATAATTTAGTAAGTGAGTAATCAACAGCATGCAAATACTTCACTCTTGAAGAGGGAGAAACCCCTCCTCACTCATGGGTTTTGAAGGAAGAAAGATTAAAAATAAAGGAACTCACAGCACTTACTTTGTATTGTAACTGTACAGATGTAAAGTGTATCAGTGCTCCAGGTTCCCACTTCACATTAGGTAAATGAACCATGTAATGGCATGTTAAATTCCATAGCTATAAGTACCCTTACGTTCTTATCAAAGTGCACCACAGAACCTTATCAGACTCAAAAGAGAAACCCAGGTACAGAACCAAATACTTTCCACTCTCACCAAGTTATTCTTCCAGGGTATTCCAATGTGGAAACTGAAAGAGAGCTATAAAAATCTCTGGGTCATGTAATAACAGCTAAAAAAAGAAAGGAACAGAGTGGACACTTATTTCATTCCACATGATGGTGTGAAGGTTTCAACACCAAAATTTCTTTCAGAATCTGAATTTTGGCTTGAGTTCCCAAATTGCCATATTCAGTGAAAAACAGCCAACCAATTAATCTGAAACTCATAAGAACAATTACAAAACAAAAAAATATGTATGAGACGACAGAGTAATACCACTCAACAGAAAACAGCAGTGAGGAATCTTCCCCAAAACAGAGCTAACGCTTCTTGACATAACCCAAACTATAGTTATATTTTCAAAAGTCACAGCCCATACAAACCAGAAATGGGAACAGCTGTTGAGTTCATTAGACTGGTTATATGCCATCCAAAATTAGGACTTCTGTCCAATGATGTGAATCATCTGTATGAGAAACCTGCTTTTATATACAGAAAATAAAACCTGCACTTACTTGTTATTGGTGGGTCCCGTTGCCAAGACATCCGACTGCAGCTTTGGGAAAAATCCTTGTTCGTATTTCCCTTGGCCAATCTTCATATCGAGCAGGTGAGGGTGGATGGCTGTGTGGTCAATCTTCATCAGCCGCTGCTCGATGGACTGGGCTGCAGGTGACAGTCACAGGTGAACAACTGCGTCACCAATGCCCGAGGGCATGCACTGTCACAACAGCAGTGCTCATGCTCAGACCCCTGAAAACCCACTAGCAAGTTAAACGGTGACCTTAGACACAGAAATCTGCCACTCACAGAGGTGAGGAGACACTTGTGCTGTAGGTTTTTAAATTTTGCTTTTAGTTTCTTTACCCAACACAACGAGCACGGGTGCAAACGAGTTAGCTGTTAAGCAAGCAGGTATTCACAGGAGCCTACAAGATGCAATAGGAACTGGCAAGAGCAGTGCAATCTTTCCCTGAAATTCCTTGTTTGATTTTAAGGCTTCTTCAGCAGAACAGAGACTTCCAAGACCAACTGCAATCCCTGTGGGGCTGGGCACCTTGCTTAGCCCCAGACACATTCCCTGGGCAGATGCATGGCTGGGGGACACCAGAATTTTGCAAACATCTGGGACTATAATGATCCTCCTCCTGAGACTGGATATGCCTTCACTGGATGACAGGCCTTCAAAAAGCACAGCTAATTGCAGCAAGATCTGAGCAGCATCAAGAAGATGAACAGATTCTTGGAAACAGGGAAGCCTATGCTAAGATGGGAGAGGGCTCCCGGGGAATCTCAGCTCCACCGAGACTAAAGCGGTTCAATCCTTTGCTTCAAGGACTTGAGGGTTTCAATCTCAAACCTCGAGCAGGATGAAAATAAAACCTGTCACACCCCTTAACTTGTGAAGAACTGGGGAAAGGAGGTGTATGGGGGAATTCAGCATTTAATTAGCAACTTTAATATTCAACTCTTTCTAGCCCATCTATTAACAGGCAGGCCTGTTCTCTCAGTGTATCACAGCTAGTGAATACATATGCAAAATGTGGAAACTAAATCCATTTTTCCGTTTGTCAAGAACAACACAGAACTCATTTCCTATTTTATGAAACTGTGATGGAAAAGAAACTGTCACAAGATTTACATACATTATCATTAGAAACTCAGCAAGTATATTTTTCCCCTCTAAAAAAAAAAAAAATCGCTTTGTATGGCTCCATTTTGGAGAAAAGGAGTGGGTAGTGTGGGGTCAGAGGGTTTGAAGGGTTCCGAAAATAGTTAAACAAACAGGTGCTGGATCAGTGCTGGGGTCACATATACTGTGAATGGTAAATATGAAGGAAAATTTGTATTACTATCAGTTTGCTGCTTTTCACAAGACAGAAAATGAGGTTCTGGTGCCACAATATCTGCCAAAACTAGACGCTGAATAGACAGTTGACCTGCAAATTAGAATTGGGTTTAGACAGAAAAAGTTAAGCAGACACAGATTTCTATTTCTGACATGTTTATAACAAGTAAAACACTAAAGGAGTTAAACCAAAAAAACCCCTTAGCTTACTAATATGTGTCCCAACAAATTTCCCCATATTACTTAGAAATTAAATAATACTTACAGAAGTATTAAGTAAGAAACTCAAGTATAATTGAAAACGCATCCTCTGACTGTAATGGAAAAAAAATCCAAGCCTTCAGTAGAGTGTATTGTTCATTAACACTGAATGTCTGTTGCTGGAGGTACTAAATATGCCACACAGGATTACGTCCCCGGCATCCCCTGCTGCTCTAACCAAATGGTGTAAGGCAAAACAACGTCTTTTTATGGGAAGGGGGAGACAAGGCCAGTGGAGCAGACACCGGGGCTCGACTCCTCAGTGTGGCTGGCACTGGTCCCACCACCAGGGCGAAGGAAAGCTTTCCTGGCAATGGAAGAGGAGCTGCCTGAAATGACAAAGTGTGAGCCAGTTCCATTTGGGTTTGGGTTGAGTTCATTAAAGGTACAAGCCTAGGAGAGCTCAAAGGGAAGGTAAAGGCTCCTGCCATTTCTGGTGTTTAACAGCATGCTAAAGTTTTCGCTTAGATGAGATAAGGACACCGCTGAGTCCTCCTCAGGTAGCTCTAGGACTTCCTCATCAACTGCAACACTCAGATGACTGAGGACCTATATTTCTCGGTGACTGACATTGTACTTTTGAATATTTTACCAGCCCGTCTGAACGTACCTGCTTCTTTCAAAGTGCTGCATTTCTGGTAGTTGGATGTCCGCAGTGCAGGGGCCCTGACATTATATAGCCTTATTTTCTCAATTCGGGAGTCAAAAACTCGTAGAAAAGGGTCCTTCTCTTCCCACTGGGAGATTATCTTATTGTCTATGAAGGTTGCAAACATCTGTGTTTCGATGAAGTGTGAAAGGAATGGGAGGTAAGGCTCGGGTTGGTCCGAAAGGAAGGAAGCCTGAAATACAGAACAGCTCATTAGTGCCCCGTTCCCACCCAGCACTGACGTGCCCAGCCATCCTGTGGCAGAGAACCAATTCAGCAGCCAGCAGGAAGGCTTGGACAAGGCTTCCCCACCATAAAAACACCTCTCAGAGAGGTGTGAATCCATCTACAAAGGGGTTTGGTTCACAGCGGTAAGAAATGAGCAGTCAGGGAGGCTTTGTGACAGCTGGAACAAAGGGAATATGGAGTTACTGAAGTAGCGTTTGTGCTGCCTGCTTTTCAAAGCAACCTAACAGTTATCACCCACAGGAACAAACCCTGTGCAATGCATGGCAGACCATCACATGTGCTAACCTGGGACCTCTGGTCTGGGCCTCGCTGCTTGGGACCAGATCACTCATTAAGGTGTCACATATATCAAGGGGTATACAGTGCTCTTCAGCTGATGCTCTTCTGTGATGTTACACAGGGCAATTAACCACGAATTTCCAATTAGAACTGACTGTGTGTCTAAGACTCTAACTGAGCTTTGAAAACCCTAAACTTAACAGCCCATTTTATTGCAGAAGCACTAGCAGAGATTGCCTAAACAACCCCATCCCTGAAGACAAACAAACCAATAAAAGGCATGGCAGCAATTTTTTTTATCAAAAACTGACTCAGATCAGCATTTAGTCTGTTCCTCACTGTTCATCCTTTTAACCTTTTCCTTAGAGAAGGACTTGTATCTAAAAAAGATGATGGCTAAGAACACTATCTACTTTGCAGGGTCACTCACCAGTTGTGCAAGCTTCCCAACATTTCCCATTCCTTTTGCTATCCTCCCATCTCTTTATATCCCCAATTCTAATCCTGAGGGAATCTTTTCCTTCTTGGGTACACACTACAGTGGAGTAATAACAATACTCTTGAAGTGATAACCTCCTTCAGAGCAACACTACCCATTACCAAACACCTCTACTGCGAGATTAGGAAACACAAAAGACTAGATTTGGTTTTTTCTCTCAAGTGTGCACCTCTCCTCTCAACAAACAAAAAAAGAAAGAAAGACAGAAAAAGAAGTCACTTTGCATTGCTACCCTTCCACCAAGCCCACAGGAGCAGCCCCATGAGCTGGGCAGAAGCCTGCCAGCTTGGTTTGTACAAGCCAGGATGGCTCTGAACAGCTCAGCGGATGTGCTCCGATTTACTCTGGCAGGAGATCTGGCTCTGTGTAATGGAAATGGACAAATCTTTCCGTGAGGCAGATGAGGAACGGCAGACTAGAGTACCTAGGCTATATATACAAATACAGCTATCCTCCCTCCCCCTTTTAGATGGAGACATGAATACATGGCTATCTTTACTTTGTCAAAGTTTTGCATTTGTTCCCTGTTTGTCAGCCACGACTCCATGTCGGGGGCAGCCTGGATGACGAAAGCCTCGTAGTCTGCGAACATCTGCGTGAAGCGGTTGGCGAAAACCTCACGGAGCTGCACGTTCAGTTTGTAGTCCCTCAGCTCCAGCTCCTCACACGACAACTTCCCATCCTTCTCCTCTGTGAGGGGGGTGGTGATGGTCATTTTCTCCATGGTCACGCCCGTTCTCTTGGCCAGGGCTTGCAGGCGGGCGATCGTCTCGTTGCCTTTCAGCAGCTCGTACATGTTGAGGGCATTGCTGGGGATGTTCCCATTCTTCTTGTCGTTCACCAGGTCGCTCAGAACCAAGTTCTTGAGTTTGGTGGCGCTGTCGCTGCAGTGCAGGTTGCCTTCCGGAGGGATCCCGAACTGCAGGAGAACCTCAGATATTTCCTGGATAAACTCCAGCTTGTTGGGGAACTGGGGGAATTCCTCTGGCAGCTCGATGAAATGGTTATCGATGTCTACAAAGCACAAGTTTGCCTGAAATACAAACAGAAGTTTCGAAATGGACAGTCAGCACTGAACTGGCTCCTCTGTGAGGTAGCCTTTTTTTCCAGGGTGCTTCCAGACAGAAGGGTAAGCGCACACGTACGCAGGACACTTTAGCTGTGTTGTCTAGCCCGTGACATTCGGTAAAGCTGAGGGCCAGCTGGATGACAAACAAAGGCTCCTGCCCTCTCCTGTTCCCCTAGGACATGCAGACCCCAAACTTTCCACTACAAAGATTCCATATGCCCTCCCAGGGCACACCACCCAGCAGGAAGTGCAGCACCACTTCTCAGCCCATGTAAATACCCCTTGTGTGAATTACGGCATCTCACGGGCACATTCATTTTACCAGGATCCAACTGCAAGCTGTGCTACCAAGAAATGCAATGTCCAGTGAGAAAGATGATGCTGCTCCAAGCAAAACTACAGAAGAGGGTCTCATGGAAATCCTTTGGGATTATGTCTGAGTACAGCTTGTCCATTAGAGGCCAAGCCCTGCTTTCCCACTCCCCTGACCCCCTGTTTCCATGGAGGCTTTTAATATTGGCAATTCCTCTGCCTGAGACTTAGAGAGAGTGCTCTTACCTTTGCTATGAATGGAGATGGATCTCAGCCCGTAAGATTAAAGCTAAGTGAAGACATTAATCTAGCAGAGCAGATACTTTTACTAGGAAAGTGTCGACGGAGGGATGGAAGAACCCCACATAAAAATTAATTACATTGCAAATGCACCCTCAGGAATAACAGCAGAATGAAAAACAGTAATTGATCTTCTGAATGGCGGCTTACATCTGAAATTCGCTGTCTGAGTGCACTGTGCTGAGTAAAATCTTAAACCAGGTCAGATTCCCAAGGTGCTGAGCTCTGATGGGTTTTATCCTGGCATGAAACTGCAGAACAGGAGATGCAGAAAACTCACAGGGCAGCAGCAGGTCTTTGTTAGCCTGACTTGGCCATTAGCACAGCTCCTCTGCCTTCTCCCAGGCACTTTTCGTGTTCTTTACTTCTTACCAAACGCCCTAGACTAATCTTCAGGTTATGTGAAGATAAATAATTTATTTTCCTTCTTTTTCGAAAAGGTTAATTTTCAGCAGGACAATACATTCCGCAGCAAACATGTTTATAATACACTGGATATTTCAGGGACATGTTTATTAACATTAATCACCTTTCACATAGATACTTTAAAGGGTATTAGGATTTATTCAGTAAAGCAGAAGTGTCCCTTCAACTTTTTCATATTAAATTTAGTCTGTACAAAGAAAAGCGTTTCTTAATACAAAACAATTTGCTTTATTTAACTATGCAGCTATTACAGACTTGTGGTATGTGTCAGCCATTCTTTAGCTCAGGGACTGCCTTCTTATCTATCAATATTTCATTTCAAAGGCTTTTTAATTTCAGCTCTGCATATCATTTACGAAAGTTGAAAAATGAGATTTGGATTCAGAAAACCCTTGGGGAATTGGTCTCACTTCTCTCTTCAAAAACATCTGATGATTAAAGTTAATGCAGGGAGATTAGTAACCTTAAGACAGCATGATGGCCAGTTGTTCGAATTTTTATCTCTAACAAACAAATGGTTTATATTTAGAGCAAGAGCTTGAAAAGCTAGCCCCTGGCCTGAAGAATAAAGGAATGCTAAAGTGAACAGTGCTTCATCACTGCTCACATGCTGAGGGGGTTTTTATTTTTTTATTGTCTAGAGGAATTTGAGATTCAAGATCTTCCCTGTTCAATACGCTTTCTTTCTTTCCCTCTCCCACAGTTACTGGACCTGTGGTATTCATAAATGCTGATATTTTTCACTCATTTGTTAAACATCATGGAGGGGGCAGATTCCACCCCACTATTACTCTTCTCTCCCTGGTGATATTTGTTATTCCAGCGATACTGCAATATTAAATACTGCCGCATTAAAATTTTAATTTAAGGAAAATGACAGCTTAATCTGCTAACCAAAAGCATGTGACTAATAATATAAAAAATCACAGTAATTATGTAATATTCACAGGGTTTTACTGAGGAGCATAGCTAGATAGCAGCTTTGCTTCCACACCAGTGCAGATTTCGTGTGCTCTGGTCACTGTATCCACGAGGTAAAACTTGATTTGCAGTTCCATGCCACCGAGGCTGACTCAGTCACCTTCGTGCAACACTTAAAATAGACCTTTATTAAAAATTGTATTACCCCTGCCCTGTGTGTATCCCTCCACTTCCACACAAAACCTCCCACTCCTGGATATTCTCCTCTGCTGCTGCTCCCACCTGCATTCTCAGTCAGAGCAGGTATTTGGAAGCCTTAGGGACTCTGCCCCCAGGAGAGGTCCCCTCAGCACAGCCACTGTCAGGAGGTGTTACTGCTGTATGAACAGATACTCTTGGGGTTCCCACTGATTTTAAGAAGAAACCTAAGTTAAAAAGCACATGGCATGCTCTGGTTCCAGTCACCATCTGGAAAGCAGACAGGTGAGCCATATCCCAAAGACTTTGCTGTATGGCCAGGTTAAAATGTGAAGCAGTTTTAATCAGCTTCATCAAATTTTGAGGAGAAAAATCTCCATTTCACTCTCCTTCACCACCAAGGATTTAACCCTTAGATTAGGAGGATAACCTCTCCTTCCTTTTTTTTTTTTTCTCTCTAAGTGGTTCACAGGCACAGTATTAATGCAAACATGGCTTGTTTGAGGCCAGGACGCTGGTCTAATAATAGAGCAGGCACACATGGGCTCAACCAAGGATGGGATGGGGCTGGCAGGATAAGGCACACTCTTCAGCAGCAGGGGGACAGGGACAGGTTTACACCATCTAGCAACTGCACCTGAGATCCAGATCCATCAAGGTCCTCCCCGAATGAAATGCTCTTTAGCCCTCTTTAGCCCCTCTGTCAGCCCTCTGTGACACTGACAGAGTAACAAAACAGGGTGAAGTGTGTGATGTAGGGAAAGCCGAGAAACTTTCAGCTTTGTCACCACAAATAACAGACGGAGAAGCATTTAGAAATCAAAACAGTAAGTGGAACTCATTAAATTCAGAAACGGACCAAGAAGGGCTGTGGAGACTTCCCTACTATCTCACTCCTGCTGGCAATCAGTCTCTGCAATGCCAGACAAGCCTCCTAACACCAGGCATTGTTTTCCAGCAGTAATTAACACAAATATTACTAAGGCATTTCAGGACAGTAACCCCAAAGGCGGACACTGACCTCCTGAGGCAGCTCCAGCTTGGAGCGGTCGGTTCCCTCCTTAGACTGCAGCCCCATCAGGTAGGGAACAGGAGCATCCAGAAAATGCAGGAGAGAGGCAGGAAGGATGGGGACGTACACATGCTGCCACTGAAACGGGAACAGCAGCGTTGTGATTCCCTCTGCCACCGTCATCAGACGCTGATAATCTACACATGGAGGAGAGAGAGACACAGATATTGAATTATCTCCCTGTGTTCTGCTTTTGAGATCTGTTTGGCAAGGACATCAGTGACAAAACAAGACAGAAACCATGTTTATATGATAAGATGTTGTTTGGAAAATAAGACAGTATTTAAAAACCTTAAACATTCTTTAATTCGTTGAAACTCCTTCCTCCCACAAAGAGACTGCTGAGCATAGATATTCATGCCTTATCTAGATCTATTCTGTCATTAAATTAATTTATTAAAAGGATACCAAAAGTTCTGTCTGTAGTACAGGATAACAATACTCTAATTCCATAAAAAAACATGTATTTTTACAAGGCAAGAAGAGGAGAAAGAAGTGAACCTCAAGGAAATATTGCGGTTTCTTGCTTGCTCCTGCCTGCCTGCTTCTGCTCCACTTGCTACTATATCCAAAGCTGAGTGTACTTTCCAGAAGACTTGTCTTGGCCACATACCAGCAGAAGTTTACAGTCCCTAAGTATATAAAAGCAGTGCTTTTAAGTTAAATCCAAACAGAAGCCTAATATAAATTTAGTTCTCAAATATATTCTGTGTAGCTAGTATATTTATATTATGTTACTTTCCCAAATTTGCATTTAATCCACTAGTTCATTGCTTTGCAATATTTTGATTCTAGTAAGCACATTGTGCATTATTTTTTAAATTAAAATTTATTTTGGTCCAGCTGAGCTGGATGTTTCAGATTTTGGGTAAGAACAAATTATTTATCAAATATCCAGCCGGCATGATGCAATACTACAAGCTATTTATTAATATAAATGAGGGCATAAATTGAGAACCAATTTTTAAAATAAATAAATAACTACATAAATCACATATTGGTATTAAAGAGATGGTCATCCTCACAGCAAATCTCAAACTGCAGACAATCCACCTGGAAACAGGTAAAGACCCCTGGGTTTGTAAGCTCCATGGCTATATCCAAACCCAAGTCTCATCAGTGCCAGGCGAGTCTCACGAGCTCTGGCTTGAGCAACCGAAAGATTTTCCCTCTCTCTGAGGCCAGACCCAGATCCTGAGTAACACTTGGGTTGTTGCCCATCTCTCCTAATCCTTTCTGCCCTGCTCCAGGAAATTAAAGACATGTATGAACACCCTGGTTCTGAGTCAGGTGAGAAGGCTTTTTCCTACAGCCCCACTGACTGCTTTTGCCTGGAGAGAAGCACAGCCTGACCCTTCCCATTTCCTGAACATCCCAGCCCGAGACCTTGGCAGACACCAACGACAGCAAAAGCGCTGTCATCTGACACTGCTCAGCTATTAGGAGGTCACGGGGAAGATGCTCTTGAATAAATATGCAAATTACGACAACAAATTGCATAACCCATTCTCCTTGCCTAGCACCTCTCTGTGGAAAACCAGCCACGATCTGCAGAAGGTCAGTTGGCAGGGCAAAACCATTTTTCCTCTTGTCTTACTAATAGCTATTCAGTCAGTCTTCAAAATTATTTTCATGCATACAAGTCAGTCTCAAGGTTACACCTCCAAATCGCTCCCAGCTACGGATCAGTCACGTACGACTCCCTGCCCATGCAATGGTCTATAATTATGCATGTGCGTTCGCTGTCTTGTTGAGGAGCACTTACACAAACCCAAGTTATAATAACTACTGGCAAAACTTAGGAGTCTCATAACACTTCATAACTCTGAAAGCTTTAAAGATTTAAAAAAAAATCAGAGAGACCATGTCTTAGTGTGCGAAACACCTTCAAAGTCAGGTCTGATCTACATAGCCACATGAAGAAACAGGTCTTGGCAGCAAAGCTGCAAGGATCTTTTTGGATTAGGACATTCAGCTCTGGAAATGCATGCTGACTTTTCTCTGGTGCTACTGAAAATATTTAATATGGTTACTAGCACAAATTTTGTAACCAATTTACTATGAGAAAAGCTGGGTTTTTTAAAAAAAACAACTAGTGATGACTAACTTATTAGGCTGTTGCCATCTAGCAATGCTTGTCAGTGATTAGCACATAAAAAACTTTTATGTACCCAGCAGTCTTGACTGAAGAGAGGGAAGTTCCAGTTTCCTCGAGAAAAATAATATTCAAAAATCTGTAAATGTTTTTTTTTGTTATCTGTTTAAAGAAGTCAGAAACTCTAGTTTACTTTTTATGTACTTTCAAGCCTGTACAAGGTCAAACACCTATCATGGAAAGCGTGAAATAATTTTTGATGGAGACATTCTTGCACCTATCATCATTTGAGGGAAGCTTACATGGTTACTGAGGACAACCTGGGAACAAGGGATTGAGGAAATGGCCTCAAGTTGTGCCTGGGGAGGTTTAGATTGGGTATTAAGAAAAATTTCTTCACTGAAAGGGTTGCTGAGCATTGCAACAGGCTGTCCAGGGAACGGGTTGAGTCACCATCCCTGGAGGCATCTAAAAGACATGTAAATGTGGCAATCAGAAACATGATTTAATGGTGGGTTTGGCAGTGTTAGGTTTACAGCTGGACTTGATGCTCTTAAAGGTCTTTTCCAACCAAAACTATTCTATGACTCTTCACGTTCAAAGCTCAATCTCTAATTCGTTCACAGAAGGTTTTCCAAGACAAACTGCTCAAGGAGGATAACCCCAGGGCAAAGTGGTCCCTGGGGCTTCTACCGCAACCACTGCTTCCAAGCAGCTTAGCTGGATTCGGTGCAGTGTTGTGTCTCACACTCAACCTTTTCACTCAAGCGAAGGAGAGGGCAACAGAGTCAAGCTCAAAGACTCTGGGTCCACCTCCCTTTTCTGGCACCATCTGCCGGGGGCCCTCAGCCAAGTATCTCAGTTCCCTGTGCAGGACACGCAATGGCTGCAGGGACCTGCTCCACTGCAGGTCTGTAGTTCTGCTGCTCGAGCAGCATGTTCAGCCATGCTTTACCAAGGCCTGGTGACATTCACATGGCTCACACGGTATAGTGCTTAAAATGCAAACCCTGAGATATTCCTGTAGAACTACAAATCACTATTTTCTGCTGGAGATGGAAAAAGTTCAGCATTTGAACATCAATTCCCCATAAATGTTTTTCTGAAAGAGGAAAAACCTGACAATTATTTGTATTGATGTTGATTCTCTGTAACACACTGACAGGACAATAACCAAGCAGAAATATCTATCCCAAAGAGCTTAAAGTTCAAACACAGGCAGTGACTGAGAAAACAAAACAAAATAATCTTCTTTTCATTTTACAGACTGGGTATAGAAGCTCTGAGATGTTAAGCAATTCACAAAGCTCAACATAAAAATTATTTTTGCTGCCACAAAGGAGTGTGTTATCTCAAAATCCTTCCCATGCTGCGGCAAAACAAAACCAAGACCCTTTGAGAAGGGAAAAAGACATCAGTGTTATCTCTGCCCCAAAGAGCTAAGACCTCATTCAGGTTCTACCCCCAAAACCGATTCACATCTTTGGTCATAATCAAACAGAAGAGAATTTCACATGGGACCTTCTCAGCAAGGGCCCAATCACAGGAATTCCATGTATAAGGCATGTGTGAGAGCACACACACTCATTCTACCCAGAAACGGCATTCCTGCTGGGAACAGTGTACTGTTATTCCTGTTTCAACACCTCCAGCCTTCCGGATGGAAGCACAACTTGGCCATTTTCCAACTCTCTGTTCCAGTAACCTACCAAAGGTAGGGCAGAAAGCCTACCACAGAGCTGGAGTCACAGCCTGGATCCTCTAAATCCAGTCCAAGGCTTTAAAAATAGACTGTGCTTCTTTATTTTCCTTTTGAAGTCTCACTTTACATACAATTTGAAAGCACTTGGAAGCATTTGAAAAAATGAGTTACCTGGACACCACTTCCTTTCCTCTACTGCTTTTAGAACACACATAAAGGATAACTGCAGCTTTGCAAAGCCACATATTTAAAAATGTGTCCTGGAAAATAATAACCAGATGATGCTCTCAAAGAGTACCTTATCAATATGCACAAGACAATTGTCTTTAAACAAAATAAACCAAACCAACAACAGAGAAAAAAAACCCATCAATGAACCTGAATGAATAAAAGCTAATTCTTTAGAGGGAAACACCTGAAAAGGCTTTAAAACATTCTTGTGACCAACAGTTTTTCCACATGCTACCTCTTCAAGGTATTACAACCAATTGTTATTCAACTGCTTTTTTTTTCTTTTTTTTTTTGTAACAAGATATGAATTAGATGAGCCAGGTATATTGGAAAAACTGGCAAATAAAAATATTTTGCTTTGAGCTCTGAGTCAGGAACAGCACATAACCAGACCTGTCTTGGGTCTGGGTACCTTCAGATCTGTAATGTTTATATATAGCACACCGCAGATGAAAAACAAAATCTGAAATTCACATCGGAGACAAAAATTGTTTATGAAAGCAAAGCTTTTCAAATCAGATCTCAATAGCTCCACAGAAGCAGCACACACAAGTGCTGCACACATCAAAGTGCCCTGGAAGCTTCCACCTTTCATCTGCTTTGTGTGCTGGCAGCTGTGACGACTGACAAGCCAGTCCAGGTGACTTTCAAGAGATGCTCGGATAAAACACACAAAAATGGTGCAGGAAATGTTTATTCACTACAGAAATCACCTTGTAGCAGTGCTGCATTCAGGGAACCTGGACAGGTGCAGTGACATGGGGTTGTAACCAGCAGACTGTCCCAAGGAAATGACCCCTGGCATCTCAGTGCCCTTCATCCCCGATGGACGGGTGGATTTACCAGTGAGCAATGTAGCACATGAGTTACACGATAAAAGCAGAGTAGCAATTTATGCAAATATGAAAATACATCTTTTCTTAAACAGAAGGGTCAGGACAAGCCTGCATCCAATTGCCTGAAGTAAGAATTAGCCTCTCAAACTGAGGGTCAGCTCTGCCCCAAGGGAAGCATCCCAAGGCTAATATTCACCAAGGCCAATTTTTACCCTTTTTCTTGTGGACCAACGCTTAATGTAAAAAGCTTCTGCTTCAATACACTTCCATTTATATAATTTAACTATGTCACAACCTGCCATCAGCAGTTCAGCATAAATTAATTTATGATTAAGAGCCACCTCAAGAATAAGCTCCCATTACCAGCATGGTTAAGACCACTTCAGACTGCCATGTTATTTATCTGGCATTTGCCATAACTGCAATGTAAAGGCCTATTTTAACTTTCTTCCCCTCATCCTTAAAAGGTAAAGATGTTTCATCATGGAAAAAAATGAGATCCAATTAAAAAAAAGAGGCTGTGGTGTGTGTGTGCACAGCGTTAGAAGCAGTGGCCCAATCTCCCTTTACAGCTCACTGTGAACACAAACAGAAGTGGGGCAGTGGCACAAACCTGAACCAGCTCCTTCTCCTTTTTTCCTGATGCTTTGAAACCTTCACTTTACAGGTCATACTGACTTTGGCTAACAAAACTGAGCAACTTCTAATTTAAAAACAATTTTGTCTTTTCACCTAAGTTAAAAAGGAAGACTCTATGTCATTCTCTGATCATTCTACCCAATTACTTGCCTTTTTTTCCAGGGAAACAGGTACTGCAGCCTCCTCTGAGTGTGGCTCTAACTGAGGCCCTAAACCCAGGTCTCTCCCACAGCACAGACAGATTTTGTCCCCATATAAATTGTTCTCTGCAATAACTTCCCACTGATTTTGATGAATATTAGTGTGGAGGGCAACTGTTTAAATAATGAGCAAAAGAGCAAAGGTTTTCTATGTAACTATTTGGTGTAAAAATGCTTTAAAAGGCAAACACATTATGCATGTATTAGTTTTTAAAAATCTCCCCCAGAACAGACCTCATAAGAAAGATCTTTCAGACACAATGTTTTCTAGGCAATGACTTTACATATGCATAGTCATTTGTATTATAATTTCTAAGATCAAAAAAAAAACCAAACCAAAGAATATTTCAATCTTGGAAGAGCAATTACTCAAGCCCTTGGAAAAACAACTTGGAAAACGCTCAAAATTATAATGAGTAGAAACAGTCTAAGCTCTAAGAAGTTTATCTCTGTCTCATCCACACGTTCCCTCTCATGCTTAAATCCCTAGAAAGGCAGACATACAAAATGGATTGCTGAGGTTTCCACAGAGCTTGCAGTTTAATTCATCTCTCTCTAGCAGGAATCTCACACCCGTGGTGTTTTGTTACTTATCCTTTGGAAACTGTAGTAGCTATTGCAGAGTGGACATAAACAAGACCTTACACCTGCGCAGTTGCACGGCAGAGCTGTGCTCTGAATAAAGGGTGCTTACAAGAGCCCTGCAAAGGCTGCACCCTGAAGAATTGCAAGGAAAACATATCTAATCCCTCCCTTCGGTTTTCAAAGCCCAAATGTTGAAAACGGGCCTTACTGAATCTTAAAAATACGCTCTATATGCAGGAAGATGTAACCTGAAGCTGCAGGAATTCAGGCACAGTGAAAGCGATTTCAGGTACAGCTTTCCATACCACCTTTGCAGACCAAAGTTGGCACTTTCCACCATCAGTGGTTGTGATTAACTCCCTGGAAGTCCACACTGTCTCTAGGAACAGTAAGGGCTGATCTTTTCAGTCTTGCCACTGAGGTGCAAGCACAGGTCTCTGCAAGTTACCCAGCTAAGCAGTCCAAAATGTATGGGAACAAAGCAGCTGAAAAAATGAGCTCATCATTCTTTGCTGTCAGTCTCTTCAGCTCTCTGCTTGACCACCACAGCTGTAAAGTGAAGTTACAGCCCACTACAATCCCTGCATTTTTGCAAGTGATGGGACACCAGTCATCCCTAAGACATCAGCAACAACTGGATACCCAAAGATGACTGTAGCGGCCGTGGTACAAACAGCCACTCATTGGTGTTGTCCCCACGGCAGAGCTGTGCCAGACACTCTCGTATCATGCTGGGAACATGTCCAGGGCAAGCTGGGTAAAGTCACCCAACACCCTCACCTCTTCATTGACTTAGATGCCTTTGTTCAGGCTGCTGGAAACATTATGCCTCAGCTACAGGGTTAAAAATAAACTTTTTCATCCTCAACTCCTCATTCCCTTGAGAAAAACCACTCCAGAAAAGCCAGTACAGTCTCTGTGCAACCTTCTTGCCAGCCTTTCACTGCTGTTATCACCAGCTAGGCTCACCGTACGGTCAGGGTTGTGCAACAACTTATATTTTCAGTCAACTTCCCAAAAGAAGCCTTTATTCTACAGAAGAAGAACTAAACTTTTGGCAAGCTTGAATGAAAAGCTTCCTTCCGACAGGTCTAGGAGAATCACAAAAAAGTCAGCTTACATTTCTCATACACGTTAATAGCAGCTCTCTCACTGAAATAGTTCAGTGAACTGAAGCAGGTTTTTGTCCAGCTCTGATTTCTTAAGTACTACAGGATTACGTCAGTGAATTGTGATTTTGTGTAAATAATGCTGTCTTGCTTGAAACTGCAACCGGTGGATCTTCTACTAATCTGTTTTTGAGTCTGGGTAGGTTGCAGCAAAGCCAGGCCTCCAGAAACACAGTCCAATGAGTCCCTCTCCTTTTTAAAGCAGGAAGGCAAAGAAGGACGAACTTGCTAAATCCCTCTCCCATTTGTTATTTTGGAACAAGAGATATGTCAGCCAAAACCTTTTCATCTTTTGCCTTGAAAGAACTTGGGAGTTAAAAAAGTGTTTCTCCCCGACGGATCTCAAAGCTGAAGAGAGCAGATTTCGGTACCATCTAGGCTGGTTATATCTCAAATAGAAAAATAGATGCTGTTTTCTTTTTCAGGAATTGCAAGACTGACATTCAAAAGAAGCCTCAGTGCGCAATTAGCCAAGCATTCAGCTATCAGGGTATGCCAAAACTGAGGCTTTGCACTTGCCCTCCACTCCACATTCCTCACCTCTGGGAACCAGCATTATGATGCTATTTACATAATCACAGAATTTCCCTAATACAGCTATATACTTTCCCCTATGCACCATCAAATTGTGTCTATATTAGACACGCAAGTAAAAGTCATGTCAAGGACATCCCTAGATTCACAAATAGAAGAGAAGAGAAGGGGAAGAAAAAGATCCGAAATTTGAAGGGTGGAAAGGATTACTTTTCAACTATCTCATTTTTCTTTAAAAAAACCCCACACAATGAAACCAAACAAAAAAAGTAAAACCTTAAATTATAACCAGTAATTGGAAGAACAACAATTACTTATCTAACTTCTGGTGGACAAGAAAGCTGAGTCAAAATTATTTAGTAGATACTCTGTATCTGTCTCAATGACTATTACAAAAGTAATGCATATACAGGTTGCTTTCCACACGCACAAAATATTGCTAAAATGTAACCTGACAAAAACATTTTCCCCTGATGCTACTACCTTTCAGTGGGAAAGAAAAAAGGAAAAAAAAATTCTCAGTTCTCAGTGAGTCCATAAGCAGGGACCAGGGTGGGATTGATGATCAGGGATGGTGAGAGGCATTTCAGTGGTGCTGCTGTTTAATATCAAACCCCAGTGTAAAGCAGCAAAGGCAGCACGATTCAAACCGAGGAAGAAAGGGGATAAGTGCACACACACGCACACAGAAGCAGGAGGGAGGGGAAAAGCAGCCTAATCAAAACTAACAGCAGGATTTCTGCTCACACTTCAAACTGAGAGAAGATAAAACCTTTCATTTTCAGTTCTTGAAAGCAAACCCCTGGAGTCCATGTGGAGAAGAGCTCTGCAAAGAACTATCAATCCTTTGAATTCAGTCATTTGCAGAAGAACTACCCTCTTCCCACCTCCCTGAACATTTTTCCCCATTCTCAGTCATTTAGTTATTAGCATTACCATTACACACTTCCTGACCTTTTCTTTTATATGACAAACCCAAGTGATTCCTTCTGGAGCCTGAAGGTTCATTATCCATACTCATTTTAGATGATTTCCCATCCTCTCTCCCCTGCTCCATTTCAAGCTGTCTGCTGCTTGAACCACTTCTCTTGAAAAGTCTAGGTGTTCAGCATCTTTTCCTCTTTTCACTAAAAGGTATGTGTACCTCCTGGCTCCATGTTTTTCATTCTACTCTGATGAAACCACTCCCCTTACCCTCAAAAATTTTCCCCTGATGTGCATTTTCCTAATTTAGGGTCAGAATCACAGATGCCATTCGGGAACCCAAATAATGCAGACAAGCGTCCAGTGAGACTTAGAGGAACACCTAAAAAGTCTGAGCATCCCCTTGAAAGCCAGCAGGAAAACTTGAACTTGACATGTTGGGCATCCAAATATCACCAGGGCCAGACTCACAGGAATCAACATCATACAGGAAACAGTAATAGGGGTGTAAAATCCCAGAGCATGCCCAGTGCTAAGTCAGGATTCCCCAAATCTGCAGCAGAGCACTGCACTATTACAGAAAGACACAAGCATAAGACAAAAGGTTTTCAAAACCAGATTTTCCAAAGCTTGCTAGCACACTTCAACATGGACAGGCTCTGTGCAAGCAACTTCTGCCAATGTTTGGCCAATTGCAATCTTAGAGCCTCAAAAAGAAGTACTAGCATCCTTGTCAGCACAGTTCCCAGATATCTCAAGCAGAACTAAAAAGGAATGATCTGTAACTCCACTCAGTTTCAAGCCACCATTAAATCTTTAGCCTCCGAGTGCTAAAAGACTCTCAGTGTTTTAACAAGAACATATCCATCAGATGGGAGGCAGGAAATTTCACCAGACTTCAATATGCTGCTGAAATTTGAAAAACAAAGTAGTAGCAAGAGTGTCTTCTGCAAGATGTATTACTTTCTGATGGCATTTTTGAAGAAGATAGGATTAATTTCATGCTGTCTTGCATGATCAAGGGCAGTGTGAGGATAATAATCAAATGTATTCTATTGCTAGCTGCCACAAGTGATAAATACAATGCATAATTAAACAAGCAGCACCTAGACTGCCTGGAGGAAACAATTATTTAGTGCTTTCATTAGGACATGCTCATTTCTCTCGTTTTTCCAATGTATTCTCACATTCCAAAAATCAACCTTAGCTCCATATAAAATTAAATTCTATGAGCTCCTGTGGCTGCAGCTGCCCAGGAACTGCCCGCTGGAAACAGGCATTGCTGCGTGAGTGCCCACCTTGTGAGTACAGAAGGATCTGCATCTCCAGAAGAACACAGGTGAAAACCTGGACCAGGTTCTCCAGGCCCAGCAGCTCGAAGACCTCCCTCAGAGGGTAGTCGGAGAGCGGCAGCTCGTTGGGCCCAGGTCTCTGGCAAATGATGGGCTCGTAAACCCCATAAAACTTGAGCGACCTCCCCGGGGGCGGCAGGGGCACCTCGTAGAGGATGTTGTGGATGTAGCTCTCCAGGGGCAGAGGTGGGGGCTGCTGGGAGGTCACTGCTTTGTAGAGCTGGATCAGGAACTTCTTGCAGGCTTGCATGAAGGGCAGAGGGGTGATGAGGCATATGCACTTGGAGACGTAGAGCGTGTCCCTGCTGATGTCGTACGAGTTGTAGCGCTGGAGCTTGGCGAGGGACGTGGCGTCGCCCTCGTCGATGCTGCTGGCCAGGGAGTCCATGCTGCAGGAGGAGGAGGCGCAGACGCTGCTGTACTGCTCTGCGTTGTGCATCTGGTACAGCGTCTGCATGGCTGTGCAGATCTGCTTGCTCGTGACCTCCTCGTAGAACGTGAGCACAAAGCCGTACGTGCGGGAGCCATCCTCCCTGGTGATGATGAACGAGTGCAGCTGCGGGTCCCTGTTATCCGCCTGTGTCCTGAAAGACAGCCCCTTGGGCATGCACAGCTAAGAAGGGAGAAAAGAAACAGAGTTACTTACGACAAAATTTTGGGTTTTTTTAATTTTTGCTGTACAGGCAACATTCTTTTTATCCGCTGCATCACAACAAGCCATTTACCTTTAAACATAAAAATTATCCAAGAACAAACAGCCTAAAACTGATGCTACTTAAAAGGGAGACATGAGTGAAGAAAGGAAAGCACCCTCCAAAGTAACCCCTCCATTAAGTCATTACGACTTATTTTTGTTACTTGCTGAAACTGTTTTCACTCCTGAATAGTCTTTGTGTTATTTACTTAAGCATCACATAAAAACATCCAGTTTTGCTCTCATTTGCATATATCATGCCTACAGTACTCTAAAATCAGAGAGCCAAAGAAGCATCTTACACCACTGAATTTAAATTACATAGACTTCTTGGAATTCTTTGATCTTCCCTAATTTTCTGGGAAAAAAAACCCCAGCAAACAAACCAAACCCCAACTGACTGGCAGCTATTACATTTACTTTCTTCTCTAAGTGCTACCAAATAGCTTAGACTGGAAAAAAGGCGGGGCAGGGAGGGAAACACCCAAAATCTATGAAAGCCTTGTTTTTGATTTATCACTCAGCAAAATCCCTTGCAGAGATTCTACTACACTGGGTGTTTCCCTGAAGCATGGCCCTTGTGATAAATCAAGGCATTTTTCCAGACATTCTTTGGGAATGCTATCAGCCATCTAATACAAAATAACAAACATCCAGCAAAACTTGTTTGAATGTGCATCAGCAGGAAACTCCTCATGTTCTAGCTAAGTAAGTATGTTTATAAATGAAGAATGAAAGCTTTATATGTACCATCTGAAGAAATAAAAGGAAAGAAGAGAAGGAGAACCTGAAAACTGTTCCTTTTCAAAGAATGCAACAGTAGAAACCAACTTTACCATGGGACATGAACCTACTCATAGCTGAGTGCGTCCCCTAATGTCTCACCTTGACCAGAAGAAAATTCTTCTGATGCTGGAAGAGGTCAGGCAAAATAATTATACATTTTCAGGCACATCCTACCCTGAACTTCAGCAGTGCACCTTGCAGAGACCATTCAACAGCCCAATAAAGCTGGGAATTAGGCAAGTGCTCCAGACTCACTTCACAACAGGCTATCAGGCCCCTAAATTATCTAGGACAGCTCTTATGTATTGCTCAAAAAGGTAATGCATAGGGAAATAAGTAGCCTGGAGTTGGCAGAAGAATTTAATTCAATTGATGGGCTTTGCTGACACAAACCATGAAATTGCATCTTGAACCATTTCTGAAGAGCAGTCACATTTTTATTCAAAATCTTTATAGTTTTTATTGAGGCATTAACAGCAGTGCGATGGTTAAGGCTTCTCCAATAAAGATGTAGTAAAAAATCCTTGTTTCACACTTTATTTAAATTTATTCTGCACAATAAAGATCTCTCTGAACCTCATTTTTTGGCCGGCTTGCTTAATAAAAATTTATGTCTAGAATGTGGGCTTTCAGTGGTGGCTATAAGCCTTATCAAAGCCAACCAGGCTGAAATCATAGGCTTAAATCTCAATGCTATCAGAGATTATATTTTCTTCACTTTACAGAAAAATACCTGGACAAGCAAATTAGATATACTATTACAATCAGGCATAGACAGGCATTAGGAAAATTCAGATCAGCTGAGACAGTTTCAGAAAGCTGTTTAAATAAATTTCCTCCAAGCCTTAATTATTATTCCCTCATCCTTTATATACTGGGTAAACACACACAAAGGGATTCCCATCTATTAAGTTTCAGCCACAACTCGACACATGCAGAATATTGACCTTTTAAGACCCTGGCTGCAAACCTTGGCCCAGAGACTACTGCTGTTGTTAGACCTATAAGAGGACATGGGAAAAAGCAAAGGAAAAAAAAAAAGAAGATGGGAAGAACCGAGGCAGGAGGAATGACCAGGAGTCACTTAAGAAGCTAAGATCAAAAGGAAGAGCCTGTACTCATTTTCCAGCAGTACAGAAAGCTTTGAATCTGCGGTTAATGCACGAAAACTTTCATCTTAGGGCCTCGGACATCAATCACTTCCCATCTCATCTGTGTCACACATGCCACAGGAGAGTGCTGGAGAGCGGCTTGGGATGTGCTAAGGGGGGTGAAATCTCACCCTGCTGGTGTGAATCTGGCCCACTATCGCTGAGAACAGTCAGCCACCTGCATTGCATCTTTGTACAAACACTGAAAACTATCCAAGATTACTGGTTTTGGTTTCCAGAGCACTTCACTATTTATATTTAAACGTATCCATCAGCAGAAAACGGTGGCATTACACCACATTTGCAATAAGGCTTATAACCAAGATGGTTTGTAAAAACAAAAGAAAGCTGCACCAGGACAGATAAAAAGGTATCAACTAATCCATAACCTGTCTCTGAAAGTCACGAGTAGGAGATGCCCCCTCCCCAAGCACAGAGGCAGGACACACCACACACCATAATCCCTCCCTCCTTCTTCTCCATCATCATTTGCAGATATTTCTGAACCAAAGGTCCCCTCTGGACCACTGCCCACTAGCACTGGTTCACCTCTTCTCCATTAGATCCTTCATGTCACCTTTTAAGCCTCTACATATTTCTCACGTTCACAACATGCCGTGGCAGCAAGCTCCATACCCAAACTGCACTGTGGGTGAGGGGGTGGAGAGAAAGATGCTCTTGTTGTGTAAAGCCTGCTCCTTCAAATTCCACCCGGGAATCTTTAATTCTTTTATTTCAGTACATGAGACATTAAACAGGTAACGCTTCCTTGAGCTTCAGAAATACAGGCAAAGATTTATATACCTTGATGAACTGGAGGGCTAAAATAGGAGGCTCATTGCCTAAAAATTCCTGTTTCTCTCTACTGAGAACTTTAGTTTGGTACAACACTTGCCTGCAGAATGGCCACAGAAGATAGTATGTGAGGTTAGGCAGGAATAATCACAAAAAGCAGTGAGGGGAAAGACACAATTCCCTATTAAAGAGAACTCTGGACTTTGACACATACTTTGAAACAGAGAGAAAACATGACTCTTTGGCAGCTTGATTGCTTGGGACTTCAGGGGGCTATTTTAAAAGCGACAGGATGGTTCCAGAAGGCAATTGAAATTCCTTAGGCATCCAGCAAAGCCAGAGTTCTCACAAGTTAACCTTCAAGGATTTATGCATTTTCTTCTCTGAGGAAAATTGCATCTGGAAGCTCACATAAAGCAAACACATAGGCAGAACTAATGCAGCAAGGCAAGATCAGAAAGGCCAATAATTGCCTCAAGGGATTCTGTGGAGGTGCATATTACTTTAAATGATGTTTCAAATCAAAACAATAAAGAAGTTTTCCAAAAGATAATTTAAAAGATTGTTAAATACTGCTGCTGTTAGTAAACGCTTTTTTTTTCTCCAAGACACATTGCAAATGAAAGATGTGTTCTTCAGATATTCGATTTTAGTTGAATGCAGCTCAGTTCAATTATTTTAATAGGTCTCTTGTTGGTTTTAGCATTCCATTTTTGTCTGATACTATGATCACACTTCATGAATATTAGACATTCTCAACTGTAACATGAGAGACAAATAATGCAGCAATTCCAGCTGCTTTATTCCTGCTGCACACCCCTTATCACTTCGTCCTGGAACACCCCCAATTCAAAGGCAGAACTAAAAGCCTTGGCAGTTGAGCTATTACCATCTTAACTGCTGACAAAGCATGGCTCCAAGTCCTTCGTGCCTTCTGTATAAGCAAAGTGATGTGGAGACGTGCCCAAATACCACCCCAGCTCCAGCAGTGCACATTTGGAAGCAGAAGACAGAAACCCCCAGCTGTCAGCAGGCAGAGGGAGTGACTGGGCTCATCTCTGCCTTTCTATGCAAGTGCAGTGCCACAGTATCAGCTCTCTGTGTCACTGCTTCCAGCTCTCTCTGTCACTGCTACTTCCAGCTCCTGTGCTTTCGTGTTAAATATTTGGCAGAACGCTAAAAATAAAATTCAGTGGAAATGGAGACGAACTCCAGATTTCTACATCTTCATGACTGCAGAGAAGTCCCAAATGCATTTCTGCATTTGCAAAAGCCAGCTTAATGTGGGTTTTATGTATTCCCCACCTCTCTATCTGCCAGGCGAGGGCCAGAAGATTCTCCTGACTTCACACCTGCACCATACAATGAGGTCTGTGCTGTCCTACCTTCCTCAAATGCAAAGCACATCTAAACCAGACGGGGGGAAGGTGCTCCCTAATTTTCCAATATTGAGTTAGACCCAATACACGTTTTTGAAAACAGCTAGAAGCAGTAATATTGTCTAATGTTATTGTTACAACAATTGGTTAATTTTAAATTGAGAAACAAACGGCATTTTCTGTATTGGGAAGCTCAAATACCAGTAATCTGTTGTCTTTATCAGGTTATGTTTTTAACAACTGCTTTGGTGATTTTGGAATCATCCTTTAATTACCAGCTCTTCAGAAAAATTCCCAGGGGATCATCAGTCTTTCAGCTGCCACTGCCCCCACTCCAAGAACTGTTTTCTCCTCCCTTCCCAGCCCATGGGACTCAGCCACACAGACGCTCACATCAAATATAACTGAGAGGAAAGAGATGTACAGGAGATGTATTGGTGCAGAGGTGCCATTCAAACTGATGACCCAGCAAAAGCTGCGGTTTAGATAAGTTCCAGCTTCTGCTGGAAGATTCCTCTTTCCTTGTTGTCTGCAGAATCAAGGTGCTTTGTATTCAAAAACTTCACATGGATATTAGTATCTTAAAAATTCCTTGGTTTGCCTCCTTCCTACCTGTGGATAGGTATCCTAGGTGACCACACCCCTTCTCACCCAGTCCCTGGGATGGTGGTTAGACTTGTTTCATCATGCAGCAGACTTAGAACTAACGAGGGAAATGCGGCACTTTGGTTTCGCTGTGCCTGAAAGTATTCTGTGTTTTCACAACACCTCTTCCTCTGCAGCTTTTCGAGCAGCATTCCCAGTGAGTGCTCTTAGTCCCAGCAGAAGCACCACAATCACAAAATCACAAGAGCACCACAAGGACTGGCTGTAAACAACTCAGGAACCTCTCGAGAGCTGACACTGTCAGGTAACAATTTGAGAAGAGAGTTTTTCTCTACCTACCATGTTGACGGCATCCTGGTCAAAGGGGTTCCACTCAATGTTCTGAGGATAATGGGCCAAAACTTTGGACTTGAAGGTTCTTCTTAGGGGACTCTGGTCGAAATTCTCTCCTGCAACAAATGAAGAAATAATGACTCGAAACAGCAGTGAGGCTTCAGAGAGAGCTGGCTTGGAGTGGGTTTTTTTGGTTTTTTTTTTTTTTTTTTTTTTGTGAAATCTGATGGACATTTTAACTCCCCACAGAGGTACTACTCTTAAAAGAGAAACAGAAAAGATTCCCATTCAGTCTGACCTTACCCTCCTTTCCACAAAATCTCACTGCAGTTGCAACACAGCTTACAGTTTAGTATTTACAGATTGGAAATATATTGTCAAGAGAAAAATCACTGCTGAAATTTTAGAGAAAAAGACCTTGCAATCAGCTGGATTCTTGACCTTCCCCTATAGCTTGAGTATCTAGAGATGGCTTTACTTACTCACTGAAAGAGCACTTTCCCTCAAGTTTGTTAGAAGCTGTCTTTAAGGTCAGTAAAAAATATGAGCACCTCTTGGCTATTATAAATTATTCAAGGATTCATTGCAGATGATCTTTTTTATATTACAAGTCCTGTGTGAAAATTAAACATTTTTTTTTTCTACATCAAATTTCAAGGACAGACTTCTGTCACACGAAGAATCCAGCAAGTGCAAAGAGGAAGATTGAAATTAGACATCAAGCAGAAATGCATCCAGTTATCAGCATACAAATTATCTTGCAGTGATATTGTTAATGGAGTTCCCCTCACTGGATTGTCTACAGCATGCAAAATAGTAGACACATTGCAGCATCATGGCGGTGGAATTACCATCCTGGAAGTGCTCAAAAAACATGTGGATGTGGTTGGGGATATGGTTTAGTAGTAAAAAGGCAGTGCCAGGTTAATGGTTGGATTTGACAATTTTAAAGGTCTTTTCCAACCTTAATGATTGTATGATTATTTTTCTTTTAGCACTAAACACTACAGTTGTGTTTCCTGGGGAAGGAAAAGGTAGGATGAGAACTGGCTGAGGGGACTGGGGAGACCTTCTTGCTGTCTTCAACTCCCTGAAAGGAGGTTGTCACAAGGTGGGGATTGGTCTCTTCTCCCAGGTAACAACATTTCTCAGAGGAAATGGCCTCACATTGTACCAGGGGAGGTTTACACTGAATATTAGGAAAAATTTCTTCTCAGGAAGGGTTATCGAGCATTGGACCACGCTGCCCAGGGAAGTGGTTGAGTCACCATGGAAATATTTAAAAGGCATGTAGATGTGGCACTTAGGACATGGTTCAGTGGTGGATTTGGCAGTGCTGGGTAACGGTTGGACTCAGTGATCCTAAAGGTCTTTTCCAAAGTAATGATTCTATGTTTCTACAAGACGAGCTCTGGCAGGGGCAGCCAGCCTGCTTCTGGAATTGCTTAAGGCAAACCAGCAGAAGTGTATGCATCATAGTAGTAAAGAAAACTGAGGTTATCAGCTAAACTGGATCACATCAAAAAACATGTCAGGGTTTAGTTGGTTAGTTCATCACTTCTGCCAAGTTGGACCAGACTTGCCATGAGCTGCTATGGCAGTCCAGCGCACAAGATCTATGAAGATCCTCCTTATGCTCAGTTACAAGCTCAGACAATTACACAAAAACAGAGATAATTTCTCTATTTCAGAACATGGCAGTAGAATAACCTCTTATTTTGGTCCAAAAGTTCCTTGCAGAGCCATTAAAGGTACAATGTCATCCACCAATTCCTAAAATTTTACAAAATAAAGATCCCAACAAGTAAAGCCAGCAAAAATTCTCTCTCCAGGTTTGCACTTAGACATACTCAGCAACATTTTTAGCTCTTAGAATCAAACAGTAATTAACATGCTTGCATAATCAAACAAATACACATGAGGTGATTTCCCAATTATATCCTCAATCATTCTCACATCTGACAGAGGTGACCCTTACAACTGTGACTTGGCAGAAAGGCAGGCAGTTGATGCTAAATTTATTTGGTTGCTTCTACTAAAAGTTAGAAGAGAATATCTGGATGACTTCATGAAGTTCTCCACCACTAACAGTAAGTGATTGATGAAGTTTAAATTTCTTTAAAGCTTTCCCTTCTCATCACAAAAAAATAGAAAAAGTTTTAGTTATCAAGTATAAGCATTCCATTAAGAAATCCTGCTGCCCAAAACCAGCAGTTACAATGTCCCAGTAGGCTGACAACATGGATTCATTTTATCCAGAAAAGTAAATGGCACAAACAACTTACCTTTCCAGAGTCTCTGCAGTGTTTGCATTTTACTACTCCAGCGGTTTAAGAAAAATATAAACTTTAAGGTAAAAGACACACAGAGAAAATACAGTTCTCCCAATCAGTGATCATGAGAGAAAAGAGAAGAGCCAAGACACCACACTGGAGTAAATCAACCTGTCATTAGCTTGAAAGGACATGACGTTGCACCCTCCACACAAAGCTGCCTCATGGAAAGACGAGAAGAGCAGAGGAGATACATAATTTTAGAGGAAATACATAATTTAGGAAAGAAACAGTACAAGGATATGACAGGAGGAGCCTGTGTGTGAGGGTGAAATGTCATCACTTGCCCAAACTAGCAGGAAACACCCCAGCTCTCACCAAAACCAGCTGAGAGGCATGGACCACGACAGCCAGCTCCACACTGACAAGCAGCTGGAAGAGAACCGCAGGGAGCAGGATCTTCTTGGCAAACATGAGGGAAGGGATCTGGACTGAAGGGTACCTGATACCATCAGCTCTCAGCCTTGGTAGTTCTGAACTGCTGAGTCACACGTGGCAGAGAGGACTGACTTAGCTGTTATGCTAGACGAACAGTGAATTTTCATTAATCTCCTACGTGCTTTTAAGTGCTTCTTTGCTAACTTTCCAAACAGGATTAACAAGGCACATTAAAAGTGAACCAAGTATCAAATGCGAATTGAATCCATTTGCTAAAATACTAATGGCCAGATAACAGTACTATGAATACGGACAGGAACGTGGTATTTGATGCTTGCTGCCCAAGCAAACAGCACAACTTACAGAGACAGCTGCCTCGCAGAGGCAAAGTAAAAAACTGGGTTTGAATTGAATCCTTTTGCTTCCAGGATATTTAAAAAAAAAAAATTAAAGTACTTTTAAAAATTGTGTAAAATGTGTCAGGTTCAACTTCCATTTCATTTGGATACTGCACCCTGTTAATGGTACTCCTCAACAACTTGTGCCTTCCCTTTAAGGAGCTGCCTTTTAAAGGGATATTTAGTTTCAAATTAAAAGTGAATGGTGAAGCGATGGATGCTAGAGCAAGAAAAAACTGTGCTAATTTCATTTCAAAACAAAAAGATTGCTCAAAATTAGAAAATAAGCCTGATCCGTGTTTTGGATGGATACAATTACTAGGGAAATGCAGCTACAGTAGTGAAGCTGTTAATCATGATGACTTTCCTAAGAGTGATCCTACCTAAAAATTTAGTGAACTCCACGTTTAAGCAGATCTGCTTCAATTAATTATCACAGTGACAGAGGCACACAAAGCCATGTACCAAAGAGGCAGAGGCATCCTCCACCCACACCCTCTGGTCCAGGGAATGCGAGCTATCTGTCGCTCCCTCCAAGCTCTGGAACATGGACAGGAATGCTTGTGACTGCAGAAACAAAAATATCTTTTATTCCTTTAGAGGAACGTACTGGGAGCACAACTATGCACAGTATTCATGGTGACCACCTCTATGATAACTACCTCTAATTGAAAGTGCTCAGCACACCCAGCTATGTTCTCTCCCTGCAGATGGAATTTTGTTAAGCTTATTAAATAACAGGATGACCCTGCACGAGAAGCAAATAATACACAATGTGTGAGTGAGAAAACAATGTGGGCACAGGAATAACAGTGCTTGGCTGGGGCGCAAGCAAGCTGTTAACTGTCAGGCTCAGGAACTAGTTTAAGTAGTGCAGAAACTGTGCTCTGCTGCTTTTCTTTCATGCTTCCCCAGGATGCCCAGGTGGCAGTGGGAGGCTGATCAGAGTTCAAGGACATTAACTCAAAGGCCTTACTTCTAACCACATATTCTCATAATCTCACTGCAGAGGATGGAGACGATATGAAAGGAAGGACTGCGACAAGGCAGACAAAACAGTTTTCATTTCAAAGTTTTAAAATCTGCGTTGTCTATAAGATGGTAGTGGATTTTGGGGGGCTGAGGAGGAGGGCAGTATCTAACCTGACTTTTTTATGTCGATATGTAAAGGAACTGATGGATCATATTTAAGCAGGAAGCCATAGAGAGATGTGTATCCTATCAACACATCTAAATTATTGGTAATTTTTGGGGGGGTATACGTCTGCGTGAACCTCACCAGTATTGCTATTTAAATCTAGACTGCAAGATGTGCTTCCTCGAGGTGTCAGGAAACTTTGTGTCTCTGTAGCAGAAATTGGTGGAGCTGAACCTTCTAGGCCCCTTTGTTCACAAATCCATTTAACTAAGCCTCGTTAGATTTCTGGATAAGTATCCTTTAATATGGCCCCATGCAAGATATTGTTCAGCCTATTAAGCACAGAGATCTAGCACAGCCTCCTCTCCACCAGTATACTGACACCACTACTGCAATTTTGCTGAAGAACCACATCTGCCAAGAGAGCTTCAAGAAATAGAACAAAATTTACCAAACATTGATTTAAATTAGGTAAAAGAGTGAAAAAGTCCAAGAGTTTTGGTTTTGATTTTAATCTCTGATCTTTAATTTTATTCAAGAGGAGTTAGAACACTGAAAACAAAGAAATAGAGAAGTCCTGATGATTGTTTTATCCTTAACCCCTCTTTACCTGAGGTTTTGTCTGCAGTGTCTGAGCTCTTGCCATGGAGATCTGCTTGTAGCCATTGGTACAAGACTACACAACATAACAAACAGAAATAAAAAAAGCAAGTATGAACAAAATGAAAAGATATACAATGTACTGGGGAAGGGAAAAAATACGAAGCAGACATTAAATACTCCCCCTCGCAATCTCTCTTCCCCCCGCTACTGGCAAAGGGTAAATCCACACGATAAATAAAACTCTCCATGACTGGATTATTATAGAGGTGTTGAATGCAATGACAGACATGGTAGAAATACCTGTCAAAATTAGTAACAAGATTAAATTCTCAGTACTTCAAACAACACGCTGCTTTACAGCTTCCCTATTATGAAAGACATCTTTGTTCACATGTTGAGCCCTTCCAGAGCCTGAGAAACTCAGAGGAAAAAAAACCTCAGTCCTTCAGCTAGTGTTGAACTAAACTCAAGAAGTTTTATTTAGTATAATACTGTTAGCTATGCTGTTACACCTTCCATCCTGTACTGCATGCCATTTTGAGGGTTTACTGAAGCTACCTAATAGCTCTATTCATCATTTCTGTCTCGTAACTTGGTGTTTTTAGACTAAAATTTGAATAAATGAGCTATGTTTAGAACTTGGATGAACAATTTTAATGTCTTCCAGCAACAGCTACCACTTCTAAAGGAAGAGCTTCCTGCTAGCATGTCTAACTGAGGCTTCTTCCAACTGGTTTGCTCATCTCCTGCAGACAAACAAAAATGTTTCCACAGATGCCTTGGCATTTCTTCGTCAAAAAAAGTCACATTCACACACTACACAAAGGCATTACACAATCCTCCTCAAGTTAAATCTCTTTTTATAGAGCTGGCGCCTATGTTAAAGCTGCAATACCAGTGACCTCTCTGGTGATTCACTCTCTAGGTGTAAATTCAGAGTAGTTGTGCTACAACCTCCTACTTGAGCTGTTAATCCAGACATCAGTTTAGAGGACCCAGAGTCCTGCCAAGGCCAGATTTTTTGGGAAGGCAACCCTCAGCAGAGCGCACAGGAGTTCTTTTAACAGAGATTTTTAGATGTGAATTTGTATTTTGGAATAATTTTCTCTTTTCTTTAGGACGCACCTGAAGATAGCCCACATTCAAATCTGCAGGATGATGTTTTTCCATCCCACGTGTCTTAAGTTATTTCATTTTAATTTTGAGCTGTTTGAACTAAAAAGTTGCATAAGTATTAAATTAAAGGAAACAAAACAATTGTCAAAACTAGAGATGTCTCCTGCTAATGGCCCATATCCACACTATCTTCACAAGTCTCTGTGGCAGGGTGTCCTTTCAGCTCTCCCCCAAAGATTTTAATTCAAAGGGAATTTGGCACTGAGCTTCCACAGAGGTAGCCACCACCTCTGCAACAGGAAATCGAAAAGGAGCAACTCGTGAAGTAATGTATAACCAGACGCACTGGGACCGGTTCTGGTTTGCTGCCCATTTCACTACTTTGACCATTTATTATCATCAATCACAGGGCTAAACAGTCACAGAAGTTACGTAAAAACTCCTCCACAGAAGACAAGTTGACAACAGTGACATAAATACAGAGCTATGGACACTCTCCTGTGTTGTACAGCCTAATTCTTTACACAAATACAATGCAATGAAATATTATTGTTGCCACAAATTAATTACACTTGGAAAAGGTTCAGAATTTAAAAAATTCTATTAAAAAAGAGATTTGTTAGCATTAAAAAGTCATTGCATGTCTAAATAAAGACAAAAAGGCTCTTAAAATGAGAAATTTAGTTCGCCATCATCTCTTCCTTCTGTCCTTGATTAAAATACTGAACTGTCTGCCTGCTGAGTAACATTATACAGCATCAACACTGTCAGTCTTAAAATAGCCCCAAGACCCAGCTGCCAAGAGACCACAGACATGTCACTACACTAGCAAGTAAATATTAATTAAGCCATCCCTTTTACATAAAAATTGCATTATAATCATGTCAAATCCAAAAAACTAAATTATGTCAGTTTGGGTGATTTTTTGCAGTGGGGCAGGGGGAGTTTAATAAACAGGTACCCAAGGCATGGTGCTCCTACACAATTACCTTGGAGTCTGTCTGCAAAGGCTGAAGGCATTAGCAGGCAACAGTGGAGCAGGTATAAAACCAGACCTGTACCTACAAATTCAGGGAATTATTTACACTTCGGGCCTTTATTTTCTCTAGAAATCAAGGTGTGGAATTCACTCATACTATTCATACTGCCTTTACATGTATGGGCTTCCAATCTAGGGAAAACGTGCCTCAGAGATCCTTGGCCTATCCTGTTCACATACAAATGGCATATTTTCTTTTCTATTGCATGTTTATATTGAAATCTGCTGTATTTTTTGAACACTTGATATGGAACAAAAGAGCATTTTTACTAATACAGAAAACAATCTGAGCAACAATTAAAAGTTCATTTAAACTGAAGTTTCATACATCATTATTCTTAAACTGCCTGCTACGATTTTGTTTAGTTACACAGCGTATGAGGAAGGTACACAACCATATGAAATTGAAGAGTTTGAAATGCAGCTCTCAGCTCCCAAATGAACATTAATGATGGCAGAGTGACAAATGTTCAAGCAGGAGCAAGACACCGGCTCAGGTCCTTAAATACAGCAGGATGCTAAAGCCTGTCCAGTGAGGGGATCCCTGGCTTTGGACCAACAGGCAGCTGACTACTGACTGCAGTCTTGGGTTTAACTGCAAAGAAAATGAAGGCATTTTAGATGCCATCACATCCCCTGTGAAGTTTGAACAGCTTCCTACTCACTGCAATGCCAGTTTCCCACTCCTTGTTTCATGTGTTCACCTCCCTCCACAGCCAGAACGCAGGATGAGGTGCCCAGTCATGCCTTTTGCACAGCACATCTTCCGTGCTTGTGCTTTCTACTTATTTACAGGGACAGGATCAAGTTCAAATGCATCTAATTTCTGTGTTAGCATATGATGTTGCATTCTCAGACTGGTTTTGGAAATAGTCTCACAAATATAATTTCTGATTCAAATGAATCTTAAAACAGGTTTTGTTCTCTACTCCATTGTGACAAGAGGTAGCACAAGAATCTTGTCTCACTATCTGCTTTGTTACAGTTGGTATTTCCAGAGAAAAGGAAAGAAAAAAACCCACCAAAACCCACAAACAACTAGAACCTGTCGTCCTAAAAATCCCTGTACTATTGCTGTTTAGGTTTGTGTGCAAGAATGCAGGAAAGAAAGGGGAGTTTTTCAGTAAATTTTGCTTTGGGGCTTTTTTAAGACAAGAACAGCCAGCTTTATTTTTAAATTTCCAGTCCACTCAGTTACCTCTTAAACTGGGCTGTGTTAAGACAGATTTTTTTAAACCACTCTGCAATGCACATTCTATCATGCACCAATATTAGTCTCCACTCATCAGGATGGCAAGCTTCAGGTGTTTTGTTACTTGGAAGTCAGAAGCACTTGCACCAAAGCTGAGTTTATACAGTAGCAGAGTGCAAATGAATTCACCGGTACAACACCTCCTGCCACCATTAAGCTCAGCTTGCAAATCAGTACAAAAAAAATAAAATTTAACTTGGCCTGGACCATTTTCAGCACTAAACAACTTTGACATCAACAGAGCATGAAGATGTCCACACTGCAGCTTGAATACCCAGCAAAACCCAGGGGTTTAGCTTTCTTTTTACCCACCTCACACAAGCTTGAAGCCTCAGTTCCCTGGACTCAGCAATGTTACACCGGATTCCTCCAGTTTAAAGGAAACCTTTCCTTGCTGATGTTGCCAAGACCTATCCCTTGATATGCTGAGCCACACAGAGGATGCAAGGGACTCATGGTTGGTTTTTACTCAGCACTGTCCATGTGCTGTTGGCACCAGAAGGAAGCTATCCTCAGTTTCTGAGGAAGATTCTTCTTCTTCCAACAGCACAATACAGAACCCAACACTGGCACTCAAGATGGATACTTAAAACACCCTGATCAGGGGCAGCCTCTTTGCAGTCCTTTGAAGAGCTGGCCCACGCCTGTCAGGTTTAGACAGCTGGTTTTCTTAGTGGGCTAAAAGGAGGATTTAGAAAGGGTGGGCCAAGAAGCAGCTTCCCACTGCCGTGAGTTACTCCTTTTGCACACCTTTTACAAGCACAGGGTTACAGGAAGACGACTGTTGCATGTCAAAGGCTGCAGCTGCTAAGCTTTATGAAAACTTAGTTAATATGTCTCGATGAGAAAAGGGACAGGCAAACAAAGAATTTTGCTTCTTGCAGTCAACAAAGCTCTTTCATTGGCATAAAGTAGAAGCACGCCCCTGTGTAGAACAAACTTTGCTTAGTTTTGAGAAACTGCTGTTTAAGTTGCTGCCAATAAGGAATTGTCCTTGTGACAGTCTCCAAGAGCCAGTCTTCTGCCAGTTTTCAACAAATGAACCCTTTTAGAAGGAGAAAAGACAAAAAACCGTCTGCACACTGAAAAGTCACAAGAACCCTCAGGCAGAGTCTGAAACTGCCAGAGCTTCCGGATGGAGAAGGGTGGCAAGCAGGAACAGAGATGCAGAGAGACAAGGATCTGCTACCCACACAGCCATATTCGTCCTTTAAAGCTGATACTTCCACTTAAGAGCTACCTGAAAACCATTTCAATTTGGAGACTGCTTTCAGCTGCTTCGACCCAGCTGTACCACAATAACTGGAGATCAGCGTATTGCTGCAAATGCTCTGACAGTGGGCAAAGCTGTCACCAAAGGACTGAGGCATTTATACAACATGCTGGATTGATGCAGTTATTATTAGCTCTGAAAAAAAGGAACAATGGAGTTTTGTCAACTAGAAGCATAAGAACATTGTTAAAAGGGAAAAATATCACCATGAATAAAAGATCAGTTGTTGTAACTACTCCATGAACATCTCTGCAAGAACATACAGGTGTTAGACAACACCAGCTTCATTTACAATCTGAAGAATGCCAATGAGTTTACAGAAGGGATAATTAAGTGCATCAGTGCACAGTAATTGTGCATGTAAGCCACATGAAGAATATTCTTTATGCTTGTGTAAACCTTAAGTAAATCATTACTAGTCAGATTAGCTAGATACAGCTTTAGGTTTTATTCTTTGCAGCAGAGCTCTATTTCAGACAAAGCATAAACCCCCAGATTTATGCTTTATCACTCCTGCCTATTTTGTGGCCAGTTTCCAAGTTTGCTGAAAATACAGAAAGCTGACACCAGGACCCAATCACCAGGTCACTGTAAAGTTTCAGGATTCAAATCGAAAAGCATGGACAAACATTCATTTCTGGATCCAAACTAGATTCCAGGTGGAAAACTGAAGGCAGAGCATCATTTCTACCACGCCTCTAGATTTAGTGCAGATCCCTACAAAGGCTGCCAGAAATTAAATCCTTTGGCTTCCCTTAACACCTTGGGGAGTATTAGGTGCCAAAGCATCTGTGGAAAGAAGGATCTCACTTGAAAAGGCCAGAAAAGTAATTGTCTCTGGGTACAGCTCACAAATGCTGCTGCGCCTCCGATCCTTTCTCCCCTTGTCCCCACAGACATCTGGAAATGAAGGCAATTCTGCAAGTGCAGCCCTGACCCTTGTGCCTCACAAACACCACTTCAAGACTTTTACCAGATTTCCTCTCAGGGGTATTTTGGGGTTGCTTGCTCTCCCAACAACCCAGCTTTAAACCCCAGAATACACCTTCCACTGCCATCAACAGGATCTCTTAAAGAACACAGAAAAGTGCAAAGGGCTCTGTATCTTACAAGTCTCCCCTTTGCCAAAGCACAGCAATGAAAACCAGTCTCTCACCCTTTCTCCCCTCACATTTCCACTGCCAGTCCAGTAAAAATCCCTCTATCAGTAGATATCCATTTAAGAATGGCATATGTTTCAGGAATGTTTTTAGACCCTAAAGGTAAAAAGACCCAGGAGAGCCACAAAAGGGAACAGGGAGCAATTCCTGGCCTGAAACCAGGTTGAAGAGAGCCAGCGGGACTCTTAAAAAGGAGATATGCACAGAAAGGAGAGTAAGAAACCGAGGTCCACTTTCAACCAAAGTGCATGTCTTACCTATTATTCAGTGCCCTGCTAGTAAGAGATGAAAGCAGCAGAGAACAGAGATCTAAATACACCTAAAATTACTGGGCATTTAAGCAAATGTTTCCTCTTTACCACTAATCCACTAATCTTTTGGTGTCTGGATCCCAGGTTGATTGGCACGCTAAAAATACATAGGTAGAAGGCACGTAATTGCTGCTCTAATTTTTACATAAGCACGAGCTGTCACCAACTACAGATCTACTTGAAAACCAAGGCTTTTAAAGCCACCTCAAACAGACACCCGAGCCCTCTGGCCACCGCACACAACTCCTGTTATTTCTACATGACATATGTTATAGTATTTTACACCTTCCTTTGACATAAAGTGGAATTTTATGGAGTTAAACAAAATGCTTCACCTAATGAGGCAAACCATGCCATGCTGTTTTGGAGCCTCGGTAGCTGTTACAACATTACACATTAGAGACGGAGCATTTCATACTGAGCAGATCAAGGCTGGATTAGGCACGGACCATAGCTGAACACACTTCAGTAACTATGGTCTCTGTGAGTGTACAAAGGTCTGGAAGGTCTAATAAATGCAAGGAAGTACATGCAGAAGGAGAGAGAATTAACACAATTGTACGGGTGTAGCAACACAACTGTGAAAACTGTTCTGTCTTGGTGTGCCAATGTGGGACAGCTAAATCTGAGCATCCTGTAGCAAAAACACAAGAGCATTGTCATTTTGCATTGAAAAAGTTGTTATTCCTTCAAATCAAGGCAGAAGAGAGTAATTTTGGGTGCTTAAGGATGGGTTTCAATAGTCCCCCCACAACATTCCCTATAAAACATACGCCCACAGACTCAAGATCATTTTTCTGTGTAAGAGAGAGCACATGTGCAGTGTATTCACAACCTCACACTTGTGCACGCTCCCTCTCTCCCAAAGAGAGGGGCCTGGCAGGAATGCTGTGCTCCAGGATAAAAGCTGCCCCCTGCACCTGGGGCTCTTCCACAAAATGGCCCCAGCAACAATAGAGACAGTCCTCAAACCTGGACACCAGCTGGCTCCTAATTCCACACAGCAATGCGGTAGCATCACGAGCTCCTGCATTGCTCCTGTGGGACTAAAATTCCCATCTCAAATCAGGCAGGATACACACATGTCAGATTAAAGAGACGCAGGCATTTGCATACCTCTTCAGGGTTTGACAGGTTTGTGGTGATTTATTCTGCAACCTGCAAATACATCAGAAGCATCCCTGATGGATGCCTCCTCAATGCAAAGGTTAACAGGTCTGTGTGCATTGTATTAAATATTTACATTAAGGAAGCAATTTCTTTTTTTTAATATTTAAATGGGAAGAACAGGCAAGAGGAAAGACCCAAACTAAAAAATATTTGTGACAACAAACAGTGCAGATCTCAGCAGTTACACAGCTGTTAGCAATAAGCTAAGCAGAGGATAGCTGAGCACAAGTATTACTGGATGTTTGCTAAAATAAAGTCTGTAGTTTTACTATCAGGATGAAAAAATACTTTCTTGTTAAGGACTGTAAGATGATTCACTAATATTAGATTACCACAGACTATAATGAATATTTCAAGGGCTTCACATGTATACAGGCAATCAGTTCAATAGGGCTGGTCTCCAAGTTGTCACAAGAACATGTGGTGCATGTGGGGAACAGAATTCCCCTTTGAAATCAAAAACACTATGTATGTATGAGATTAAAGGAATCTGAGCACTTACATACATCCTACAGCTGCAAATTCAAGGGTCATGAAAGAAGTCCAAAGCATTCAAACTTCTAGCTAAACATATTTATCAGCCAAAACAACAAAACTTCCAAAACACACTTCTTTTGCCTCTGTAAAAGGCTGCTTGCTAAAGTAGGACTTCACCCCAGGCTTTGAATTCAGCAAGGTTTATTCTCTGTTTATACTGATATGACAGCCTGAATGTGACTTATTTTAATGCAGAAATACGAAACTTCAACCTGAATCTGCATTTTGTAGCATCAGAAGATCCATTTATAAACAGCCTGAGGAACTGTCTGTTCTGGTGGTGCTTCTGGTTAACCCCTTCCCAAATTATTGCCTCCCTAAAGAAACATCCTTCTGCCACCCATCCCAGAGCTCTAAACTATTTGGTGTGTTTATCCAGGGATCTTCCTCACCTTTCCTGCTTCCTTTCTTACACTGGTGCTTCCCAACAAGACTGCTTTAGGCTGCAGGTTAAGCACTGAGCCTCGTTTCACTCAGGTCAGGAACATTTTGATTTTACAGTGAAGGGGGAAGATGTAGCAATCCTGCACTAAAGGCACTAACCCATATCTCCTTCCCACCTCTCCACTGCTTTCTCCATGCCTAAAGAGGCCATGGGTTTTTCTGCAGCCTGCAGGGGTAGATGTTGAGCAGGTGAGTTAATGGCAGCAAAACCTGAACCCCACACAGGTACAGCTCCTTCTCCAGGTTAGATCAAAGTGCAATTGCCCTACCCAAATGATAACACACATGACCCCACAATAGCCATCCAGGTGGACTCTCTGACAGAGGTTTGCACCTTCTTAAACAAACAACAACATTGTTGCATCTCCCTGAAACTGTCAGGGCATGACAAAGAAGCCATGCAATCAATATTGTCTAAAATAACTGATGTTTCCTAAACCTTTATTTTCTGCTTTGAAAAGGCATTTAATTGCAACCTTGTGTTAACCTGTAGAAGCAAAATCACTGACTTCTGTTCTGACTCAAGGTCAGTTTTTGCCTTTCCCTAACCTTTCTTTTACTAGTATTTTGGAAATTGTGCTCTTTTAAGAAAGACTGTAGTTCAGTAAGGAAACTACAGTACAGTGTATTCCAAACAGAAAGTAACACAAAGCCTTGCAAAGATCCTCAACAGAAAACAAAACTCCAAAGTCAGATGATGAACTTGGAAACTGCTGCACCTCCACACATTTCAAGTCCAACCTATTCCTTTCTTCAAATCCATGATCTATGCAAGCTGGGCACATACAAAACTTGAAACCACATGTGGTCTTTAAGATGGAGAAAGGAGCTGCACCAGCTCAAATTTACTGTGAGGGTGGTGAGGCATTGGAACGGGTTGCCCAGGGAAGATGTAGGTGCCCCATCTTTGGAAGTGTCCAAGGCCAGGTTGGATGGAGCTCTGAGCAACCTGTTCTAGTGAAAGGCGTCCCTGCCCACAGCAGGGGCGTTGGAATTAGGTATCTTTAAGGTCCTTTCCAAACCATTCTATCATTCTATGAATTTTCCTGAAGAGCTCTTCTACTTGATGACGAATAATTAATTCCCTGATGAGCAGAACAGCTCTGCACTTCTCACAGGATGCCCTGAGGCAGAAGAGGCAGAAAGCAAGAAACTGAAATCTGGACAGGAGGGGAGCCCTGGACATAATGATCAATCAGGAGAGTGCAGATAAGCAAGACCTCAGACGCCAGCATTGGCCATCTCAGGGAGCATCAAATCCCCTCCACGTTTGTCAGGGATACAGGATCTGTTCAAACAGATTTGCAGAATCTTGCCACTCTCTCCTGAAACCTGGTTTGTCATCCATCACCAAGGTAGGAGTGAAATCGTTCCAGCATCCCTTTAGCTGCCATCTGCGCTCCCACAGGGAGGGGGCCCAAACTTGTCAAATGCCTTGAATTAAAAAAAACCCCACCTCTTGCATTAGAAATGGCAAGAAGTGGCAATTTCAGGATAACAGCCTGAAGCCACTGGCCATCAGCAGAGCACACTGCCGATAATTAAGCTTGAAAAATAGGTCCCCTCAGAATCCAAGTGTAACAACTGCATTGGGGAAAGCGATTTTTGAATATCCAGAGACTAACAGAGAGACTCTGAAATTGAAAGTGGTGACTTTTTTAGGAAAAAATACCAGTCTTGAAGGACAGAAAATAAAAGGGGCTTTGGGTTATGGCAAATCTAGTTTCTGTTAGTGGCCCTACCTCATTTGAACCCAGCCTTCCCCATCTGCATTGCCCACCTGCAGCACGGGCACAGCTCTCATGCAAGCCAGGATGTTCCCAGCCAAGACTGGTAAAAAAAAAAAAAAAAAAATCAAAAAATCACTACCAGAGTTGGTGAGGTTCACACATATTTTCCAATCATTTCAGTGACTATTTGAGGATGTGCATTGGAGGCTCCTTTCAAAGCCCATATAGTTCTGTAAGTACCCAGCTGGATGGCAGGTTTTCAGAAAATTAGTGGTCTTTTTGTTTAGTTGGAGTTTTTCTAACGTTTTACTCCTCCTTAAGAGTATACCCCAAACCATTTCACCTCCCTAGGAAACTTTTCCTAGGAAAATGGTGTTCCAGAGGGCACTGCTGGTAGCTAATATTCTTCTGCCTAATGAATAATCTCACACTCACTAAATGTTCCAGGCCATCAGACACTGCCGGAGGAGACCATATCATATATCAATAAGCACAAGACAAGGCTGGGCCTTGGGTCCCTTTTTCTTCACTGAGACATGAAGGAGTTTTCTAGTGATGAAAGCATTCAGAGAGCTGCTCTGTTCCTGTGTCTCAGTTCACTCATCTCAGACAGTTTTGCTGCTAAAGATTTTTCCCTAAGAAGGAGGATTTCTTATGTTGCATAGCTTATAATTAATTGGGGCACTCAGACCAGAAGGTCTGCTTGCTCCCCCTAAATGAGCTTCTGAAACAACAAAAACACGCTTAGCATGTGGCGGGGATATGGTTCAGAAGTTAATTTGGGCTTAGCTTTGTACAAGAAGACAGTTCTGACATGTAAATTTAGGCAGACTCATATTTAGCAGAGGTTTAGGAGGCCTAGAAGGCATTCAGAGCATGGCTGTGCCTGCTGTGGATAACACACCAGCCCATTCCAGGTTGTTCCCAATGAACTCTCATAGCTGCAGCCAGAGAAGGGATGACTAATGCTGAGCACATACACAGACAGACCCCCAACAGAGTCACAGAGGAAGCTGAAGAATTTCAGGTGTAGAATCATCCAAAATATGTACCTGTAAAAGCAGGGGGATCAGGATTGAGTGGATCAGAATAACCAGAGCAGAAAGGACCTCTGGAAGTTATCTGTTCCGTGCCCTGTTCAAAGCAGGGCTGACTTCAAAGGCAAATCATGGTGCTCAGGAGCAAGACAAAAATAATTTTTGAGATGAAAAACTGCAAAGACAATTCAATAGCTGTAAGGAGGTGAGAGCAAAGTAAAATATCAATATTTCAGCACCTTTGGAGCACACACTGTAAGGCAGGTTCTCTCTGATTTAATGCTTGCAGTGCAAACCAGGAGGCACTTGTGAACCCGCAAGGTAAATGCCAGGCAGGAAAACAGAGTCTGTGAGGCACTTGAGCTATGAATCAGCCCTTGCCAAGTCTCTGGTCTTCTCTTCAAAATATTTCCACCTCCTAGTCTTCATGTTGTTTAGTACTAACACATCTATTATGGTGTAACATAACAATAGCAGCACCATCACTAACATCATCTCTTGGCTGGAGACCACACACTGAACTAATTTCATTGTCTGCCGCCTTGCCTCTCCAGGAGAGGAAAGCCCAGCATGCTCAGAGGCACCATTTGTATCTCCTGGATATTACAGCTCCGTGGACACTGCACCTTCTCCTGGCTTTTTTATCTATGGTGACATACAGTAAATCATGCTGATTTCTCACTGCGAAGCCACTTTTTTTTGGCAGTTGGCTGCTTTCACAACAAGGCCCAAGAAAAATGCTCTGCACAGTTTCAGTGCCTTTCCTAGCACAGCTGCATCCCGAGCAGGACTTAGGCTAATCCCTCCCAAACAGCCCTGTTGCTCTTGCCTTGCCACAGAGCAGCCTGCTGCAGCCCCTCTGACATTGGTTTAATGCTGATTAGTCCCGACACAATTCTGGTGCAGGCTCCCTGCCAGGCGAGGGAATGAACAAAATTGGTTTGCACACAGACCAGACGACAGCTGCAGTCACTCCAGCTCAAATCTGTTGAATAAGGACCCTTTTCTTGTTTACCAAGATGAGGCTAAATTAGCCCAGCATGAGACAGAAGGACAGAGCAAATCCTAAAAGCCAGCGATGCCAACCTGGCTCTGAAGGTGTGAGATGAAACTTGGTCAGGCCCCATCACTTGGGTTCAAGGAAGCCACAAGGGAAGCGTACGCTTTGTGTTAAGCAAACCCCCAATCCAGGGAAGAGCTGGAGTTTTAAAAAGAAAGTACTTTGAAGAGAAGATTACAAGCAGAATGCCCCCAGATTTTTTTCAGAGCCAGAGAGAGAGTCAGTGCATACTTTCTTGGAGCATATTTTCCCCCATCTCTTCTTCCTCCATCCACAGGAGAAAAGCCTCCAGCCTTCATAATCCCCTTATCCCCACACTGCCCTTGTTTCTAAAATGCAGAGGGCTATCCTGTTAGGAAGGTTTCCTCCTCAGGAGTGATCGATTGATTTGATCTGGAGTATCACCTCTGTTTGCAGAACTACACACAGATCTCTTGGCATGAATTACAGAATCCAACATCTTCTCAGAGGCAGCACATGCACAGAGGCAAAAGCTGCATGTGAACTGCTTGCACAAACTTACTGTCAGCATGGCTGGTATTACTCAGGCTTTTACAAAATGGATTTAATGGAAAAGTAACACTGCTGAGCTTTCTGGTCTTTGAAAAGTCTTTAAATCCATATCCAAAACTGGATACAGAACCATAGGATTTTCCTTCTGTATTTAAGAAAAGCCTGGCTTTTGGCGCTTGAAGGGTTGGCTGCTCACTGATTGGGTGTTTATGGATTTGTTAAGTAACCCCTCCTTTGGCCTGGGCACCTCAGCTCTGCAGAATGCTCCTTCCCATCACATTTCCTCCCTCAGCCACCAGAAACAAGGCTCCTACCCATGTCAGCTACAGCTGAGGCACCACTTTCCCTGGTTTCCAGTCCCTGCATGGCCTGATCCAGCAAGCAAAAAAGCTTCAAGTGTTTTACAAGCATCCTCACAAAATGCAGCTACAGCTTTGTGCTGGTTTTGGCTGGGGTAGAGTTAATTTTCTTCACAGTAGTGAGCTATGGCTTGGATTTGTCTTCCGAAGTCACTGTTACGCGTGCTGGAGCCCTGCTGTCCTGGGGATGGCTGAACACCTGCCTGCCCACGGGAAGCAGCGAATGAATTCCCTTTTTTTTGGCTTTGCTTGCACAGGCTGTTTTTAGTTTACCCATTAAACTGTCTATCTCAACCCACATTTTCTCATTTCTACTCTTCCAATTTTCTCCCCCATCCCAGCAGGGGAAAGCGAGCGAGCAGCTGCGTGGGGCTGAGTTGCTAGCCGGGGCTAAATCACGACAAACTTCTTTCTGAGGGAATAGCAAGGGGCTGCTCTAACACAGCATAAGAGGTAGAACATTTGCCCTCAGGCATGAAAAATGCGTTCAATTTTTTGCTTGTTGGAGTGAGGAGAGACTGTGTCTAAATTTCCCTCTCCTGCTTCCCAAAAGAGGTGATATCAACCAAAACTGGCTTGCTGCACAACAAAAGAAATGCACCATTAGTACATTGAAAGAAGACATGCAAGAAGAATCCCAGCTGTATTTTCAGTCAGTCCGCGAATACATTTGGGGTCTACTCCCTGCCCAGCTTCCCATACACTGGGATACTCCTAACCAGCCCTCATATAACAGAAGGCTCTGTGTGGTATCTCTCAAGTGGTGTGTCTAGCCACCAAAGGAGATCCCAGCAACTAAAGGCATCTAAAGAAAGATATTCCTCATTTTAGGTTTACTTCATATGTCACCTACAACACTCCAAAAAAGCAATATGCTATCTTTTATTAAAACAAAACAAAACAAAACAAAACAGTGGTGTAGACCAAAGGAACTTTGCATTTAAAGCCATTTGGGGAACGGTGAAGAAGGACCTGGTCATGCAGAAAGTAGCCTCAGGTCACAATCTAAACACCTTTTTTCCTTATCAGCTGATAAATAGATAGCTTTTACAGAAAGGGAAAAGCAAAAGCCAGTCTTACTGATGATGCTGAAAAGGAAAAAAAAGGAAACTTTCTTAAAAGACAAAGACGGACACAGAAGGGGAGGGGAGGTACAAAGCGAACTTTTATATGTCTATATATTGACAAGACAGAAGCGTTACTAATTTTAAATTCAGGATTTATTCATGCAGTTAACAGTCTTTCTGAAGTTCCCCATTTTACCTCCAAGACTTGCTGTGGCTACATAAATATAACCATATCAAAGACTGAAGAAGATTTTAAGCATCTGAAGATGAGCGCCAATAAACCACCAGTTTCTGGAACAGTAGTTTCACTTCCCTGAAAGTAGCAGACAGGGCAGAAAGGTCTCTCTCAGCAGTCAGCAACCGTCAATAAACAGTTCAGTAAATTTATCATGGCAGAGTTATTTACTGCACCGGTGCTGAGAAGTCACTTCTGCTAAAACATTATTACAGATGAAGCTTAGCAGAAGTCTCAGATCCAGCACAGGACAAGCAGTGCTTTTATCAACCCATCGTCCCTCAGAGAACAGGCACTCGAGCGAGTTTGTGGTAATCCCTTTGCTATGCTATTCCCCTGTGACCAAGTTGCACAAGGTACCTTTAAATGGACCATCACCTTGGGTGACTGACTGAAGTCATTGCTGGTCTTGAGTGAAACCTCAAAGCAGGCAAGGTGCATTGATCACTGTTACACCTCATATAGGTTTAAAAGATTTGATATGGAAAAGTCTATTGATTTGCCATCAGCCCTTTAGGACGTAAGGCTTAGCCAGGTACCAGAGCAACACACAGCTGGCTGGTTCTTGGAGAGATGGGTTAGAGGCATACAAGGATCTCCAATGCAAGGAGGTATAGTCAGCTGTTTGGCTAAGCAGAAGGTGTCCAGGAGAGCACAGCTCTAATTTTCCTTTCATTCCTGTTCACCTGTTTTTCTCAACTTTGCAACTGTATTGTCTGCATTTCAATCTTGTGATTTACTGAATAAAACAAATTTAAACCAAAGTATTTTTTATGTTGACCTCAAGCTGCTTCCCATTAGAAAAGGTTTCCGGCCAAGTGCTGGACATTAGATATTGTCTTTCTTCAGGGCAGCTATCCCAGAAATGACAGCACCAGAGCACCATCACTGTATGAAACCCTCTATCCTCTGGATATTCTGGAGAAACCAGCACAGCCCTGAGGTGGCTGTCCCCAGGCTGTGTGGGGCAGGACACAGCCAGGCTGGCTCCCCAGCAGCAATACGGCACCCCAGCTCTGGTGCCAGGTAATGACACAGGCCAGAGCCAAGCGGCTGACTCAGAGAGCAGAGTCCACAACCAAAAGCAGTTAATGTATCACAAAGCCAGATCGCCAGATAGGTGTGTATTGCTACACTCTGTTGCTTTGCTGCATTCCCTCCCAATACCCCAACAGCTTGTTGCTATTCCTAACCCCATGGCCCCAGGTGTTCCTGACACATTACCACTGACCCAAAAGCATGGATTGCCTCAGTAGGCACCATACGATGTGATACAGCTTGAAATCACTCAGAACAGGAACCAGAGCCCCAACTCCCGATTTGTAGTCTTGCTCCTTTCCCTTCAGTCCCTCCTAAACAATCTCCATATTTCTTTACTCACACATGACCTGAGTCACAAACAGAATTAGAAGAGAGCTGGAAAGCTCGCATTATGTGATTATAATCAGATTTTTTCGCTCCTTGTTCGCGGTGATCTTCTATCCACCCTTTACAATAATGTAAAAAACAAGGCAAACTCAAACATCCAGAGAGAAGCTGGAATAAACATTGTTCTGTTTTAATATGTCCTCAACTGTTATTTATATGAATGTCTAATTACTCTGGGTTTTTTGCAATACAAAAGCTGACTTGGCCTGCGCTCATACCCACAGGGCTCGTGGATATTTTCACAAGGGCAAAGGTTTTGAACAGAAAGCGAAACTGGGGAGACCACTTTGCTGCAGCCCAAAGGTGAGTGTAGGGTGGGAATGAGAGAGGGAGGAGGATACCATAGCTCCCACCAGTGCTGTGTGTGCCTTCCCCCAGGAGAAGCGACACAAGGGAAACCCCACAAAATGCCCCAGCTGCGAGGAAATGCTTGTGCTCTTTCTCAGATGGCAAAAATCAATCATGCACAAGGCAAATCCACAGGAGACCTGGGCTCCATTTGTTCCAGCATTCAAGGAACTGATGGTTGTTTGCTTTAAATATGTATTATTTCCACACAATAGCAGTTAACACAGCACTTATTACTCCCAGCATCTGATAGGAAGGTGTACATTGATGCTGCCTCACAGTTCCCATGCAAGTCACCCACCGATAACACCAGATCTATCTTTTAGAAGTGCACACAAAGAGTGCTTTGCAATTTAAGTTAACTGATAGAGGGGAAAAATAGAAATCCCCTTGCAAGCAGAAAAACCTGTTTCCAGGGAGTGTGTCTCCATCATCTTCTAGCTACTGTTTTCCAACAGTACCAGCCACTAATCCTCAGAAAGATACACTTCCACTTAAGAAGAAAATACTGCACAGAAAATGAAATAAGTTGGAAATTATAAACTTGAAATAATGATAGCAACTGCTACTAGAAGATTTTCTCTGCCCTTCTGGCTCCTACTTAGCAGGTTTCTGTTTCAGTGTAACCATAGGAACAGCAGTGAAGAGTCTCATTTGAAAGCCTTCACTTCAGCTGGTAGGTTAAGTTATGAGACTGCAGTGGGCTTGAATATTAAAAACATTCAAACGGCTCTAAAAAAACCTCAGTTTCTATTGCAGAAGACAGACATCTGTGTTGTAAACAGACGCAGTGCCCCACCAATAAATAGAACGAACCAACCCTACTGATGGAGGTTACTAAAAATCAGGCTCAATAAACAGGTTAAGAATACAAATCCTGAATTGTTTAACACACTAAAACTGACACCATATGTTTCCTGTAGCTGGTTTTTTGTGTAACAGACCATAACAAGACAACTGGATGAACAATGACAGTCCTTAGTAACACTACAACTTCACTGCAACATTCACCCAAACATGTGAATTTAATATTCTAATTTTCACTTAATCTTTCAAAATAAAAAATGACACAGTTCTGGCACACCATCTTTCCTTTGGGAAAAAAACAAGTCAGCTATCTTAAAAGAAAGCCACAGGAACCAAGCCAACCACATGCATAGCCCAAGGACATAGGGATGTTAAAGGGAACACAGGTAAAATAAATTAATTATGAATCAAAAAGGTTTACCTAGGCGCCTGGTATCTATGCACTTACACCTTTTTTTCTAAAGAACTTTAGATAGCCACTACCCTAAAGCATCTGTTACTTTTCACACATTAGCAGTAAGACTCATCTGAAAACAGAGTTGGAGACACATTCAATTATTCAGCAACAGCTGTTTAAAACACTGTATTGCAATAAACAACTGAACAAACAAACAGATGGGAACACGTTCATGTTGTATTCACTACAAGGACAGGCCTGTACATTATGGGAAAGCATTATGTCCATTTTTTATAGATTAGTGAATACAGTAACTTTTAAGTGATTATTATGTCCATGATCTAAAGAAAAAGTAACTAATCTTCTGGTATTTATCTCTTTAATTTGCTGCCTCAGTTCAGAAAGAATATCGACATTTTTCAAGCAGTTACAAAAATTATGGGATCTCTGTGAGACCACATGAGAGATGAAGCAGAATATAAAATGTATGTAGATAGTTATGGAAGCTTCATTTCAGGCAACAGGATTTGCTGTCCTTAAAGTGGCTGCAATCTTCTGCTTAATTTCTTATCCCTGCTCCTGCTCCACAGGCTCTGGCTGGGGAAGAGGCAGGAAGCGATGAATATTCTGTTCTCAGGGCTGTCTTAGCATCTCTTGTCAAGTATTTAGCAAGGATCAGACACATCCAGAATTCTTTTTCTTATGACTTTACTCATTACCATTTCACTGGCCCATTTACAATTTTCTGTCTACTGCTACTGCTCAAACACTCTTCAGTCTGTCTTGCACACATTCACTTTTAACTAACGCTGAGACTTTGTTCCCACAGGCCACTCTCTGCTTTGCCTGTAGCAATCAAATTTTCAGGAGCATTTGGGGCCCCATGGATCCCTGTAAAAAGTACAGCTGATGTGGTAAATAATGTGGAAAAACCCCAGTACTTTTATGTTCTCTTGTATAATATCGGCCATCTCAAATCAGAGCTTCAGAATTATGATCTTTGTAGCATTAGAGAAACTGAATAAAACATAGGCTTATGTCACTGGGAGCTCTTCACATCTACCCCAGAGCCAGCAGCCTCCTACTGGCTGGACTGTTGTCAGGAGACTACAGGTGTTCTACCAAGAAGGTTTGTATTGGCTATAAAAAAGCACCACAGGCTGGGCTTGTTAATTTTGGCTTTAAGAAAGAAATCAAAGTTTCCTATTTCCTGTGTCCTTGCTCTAAACACCTGTAAAGCTGAGTCAATTCACTTTGTTACAAGTGCCACAAAAAGATCTCGGACATCTCTGTTCCAGGTTTTCACATCTCTTCTGTTTAACGAGTCTCATTATTATTGCAAAGCCCTGTCCCTGCTTTATTTACAGATACTAAATTATGCTACGTTCAGATCCACAGATAAAATTTTCATGTTAAACATCTGCATGTTAATTACGATATAAAAGTCTGCACAAGCCCTAGTGGGTTCCACAGTAGGCTGTGATGGCTTGGAGGTGTTTTCAGCCTCTTCTGTTAAAAAGACACCTGGAGGATAGGGAGGATATGAAGAAAATGAAGCAAGCAACACCAGCTTTACACTTCAGGGAAACTGTCTCTAGTTTCATAGGCAAAAAAAGTTTTACATTTCTCAAGTGTGGAAATTTTATTTAAAGGAAAAAGGACTTCAATGTGCACTGATTCAAAAAATGAAAACAAAAGACAGACATGCTCTCTAGAACTTGAGGCCCCAAACTTGCAAAAGAAAACTACTAGGACACAGAAGAAAGGAAGGTAAGAATGAAATAAGTGAAAACCAAACTGAAACGTGGGATGATGAAAAATATTTAATTACCTCTTTTTGAAAGAAAGTTCCCATAGCTCCCTTACCAAAAGCTGGCTCATGAAAGAGTAATTGTGGGGTTTTCCAAATGTGTAGACAGCAACTCCCTCTTAGAAAGATCCTGCTCATTTCTCCCCTCCCTCCCACTCTACCACACACTGCAGGGCAGTCCAGTAATAACGCTGCTATTGGACATAACTGCTTTTAAAATTTATATCAAGGCAACTACTACGGTGAAAGAAACCTGCATCTGAAGAGCCTGAGACTCTTCACTGCTTCAGAACAGCCATCCCTGTGACAAGCTAGGGACACTTTCTGTTTTAAAAATTTATTCATAATTGAATAATTGCTGCAACCAAGAACAAAAGGCCCTCTTAGAGATGTATGAACAGTGCTTGAATTCTCCATATGGATCACCCAGCTGCAAACGGGGTGCTCCAAAGCACTGCCAAGACAATCACTACTGACAGTCCTTCATTAAGGATTAAGCAGTACTTCAAACGATGCCCTGCCATTGACAACACTTTAGTAAAGGAAAAACATCATGCCTGGCTAAGCCAGAAAGCTTGTAAAATGGCCACAGACAAGACCTGTAAGGTGACTGTACCTCCACAGTTCCCTGGTGACACCACTCATCTCACTGGGATGAGCTCAACATTGTGAGGTGAAATAGCTGGCCCAATCCTCAGCTGCGTAAAACATGGGGACAAATCCTGGGAGTGTGGACAGGAACTTCCATCTCACGTTGAACCCCTAACTGCATTACAGAATTAAGGTTCCTCTTGAGCCCTGCAGCTTTCCTTAGGTCACAGAGATTTATGAGCCCCATTAAGGAGAAGGTGATGAAAAACTGCTTTTCACATCCTGGGGGCAAGCTCTTTTATAGATATGAACCTCATGACTTAAATCCACGCATGTTGCTGTAACTGGCACTGCTGATGTCACACTTTACTTTCTGATACTTCCTCCCCACTATTCTGAAAAGGAAGGGCAGGGGAAATCCTGTTCACCTGCATATTTCAGGATGATCTTTGCCTGCTTGAACTCACACATTGAACATCAAGTTCTAACATTTTAATGCGGTGGCTCAGCCGTGTTTGTTGTAATTAAAGTTTAACAAGTTTTTAAAGCAAGATTTTAAGTTCTACATTAATATTTCACAATGTGCTGCATTACCTTGTGCCATGCCCTACCAAATACTTTCCAAAATATTTGCAAAAGCCTTTTATTCAGCCAGATGCTGCAGTTCTCCATGACACAGCAAAGCAGTGACCTGGCTCCTGCCCTAGGAGAATGCACTCCTTCACACAGCCCCTAAGAGCCACTGCTGGCCTTGCAATACAACCAAAAGGTTTGTCCTCGTAAACTGAAGCCTTGGAAACGAACTACAGGACGACACTGAAAAGATACATCAACTTATGTTTTACTCCATAAGGATATTTAATCTTCTCATCAGTGACAACTGGGCCAGCAGCTGCTACTTGGAAAGCAAACACAGCATCCAGTCCCAGCCATGCCATGCGCTCACACAACTTCCAAAGAGATTTCCCACACACCTTCTTTTCTTCCACAACAGACTTGCTGTAGGGAACCATGACAGACAGCGGGACCTTAAACTTTCCTTAAAGAGCCAAAGTATTTCACATCCCCTTTGTGAGGAGAGTTTTGGCAAGAGGACTTTCTGCTTCCTTGATCCCACAGATACTGCGCACCAATTCTGATGAGGAGGCAGTGTTTTAGTAGCACTACTCCTCTTGAGAGGCAGCTCAGGAATACTGCCTAGAAAGGAAAAGAGAAGGGCAGGGAAGAGCACACAGCCTGGGAACAGGACTCTGAAAGGGAGCCCTGCCAAACCTTTGTCAGCCTGTGCCACTCTTCCCAGGTGCTCAGAGGTGAAAATCTGTTGAACCCCCAGCCAACCACAACACGAAACCACAAATTAAAATGGGATCTAGAGGCTCTTTTTGCTCTTTCTAGAAGGATTCTGGGGACCCTATGAGGAATTTTCTACAGGCAAGCCCAAACTGGAGGTCTATAAACAACGTATACTTCATCGGCAGACCTTCAAAATACCACTGATAAAAACTAAGTTTTGCCATACCAGGTTGCTTCCTGTAAAGGACTGAGACTGTCTGGTGAGAAAAGCTGCGTAACAAATGAACTGGATAAAATGAATACATCAAAGATCAAAGTATTGATGGAATCATTTGGAAATGAATGAAATCCATACTGATGAGTCCATTACTTTGTTTCAGCCGGTTTTGTGGAGGAGGGCAGTTATGATTAATGTAATGATTGCACTGAACTTCAATATGTTTAATATTTTATTTCTTCATATTCTTGCCTCTGTTTGAAGGACCATGGCTTGTTAAGCATGAGTAATCATGCACTGAGAGGCTGCTGTACCACTTGAGACAGGTTTCTAAGAGGGCAGGGTACTCCAACTCCTTTTTGGGGCAATGCACACACTGCTGCTGCAGTTTATTAGACTACTGGAGAGGTCCAGCATCTTCCTGAGCTGGAACAGTTTCCTAATATTGTGTAAAAGAGCAGTAAGCATATTCTTCAGAAATGCCAAATCTGCCTGCTTTGGGAGTCTTCAGAAAGTCAATCTGGCAGCCTGAAGGAAGCAATCCAAATAACTACATTCTCCTCTCTCTCACTTCCAAAAATATCATCACAAGCTACGTTGTTTCCCTCTCCCTCATAACTGACTAAACCACTTTCCAAAATAAGGTTACAAGTTGCAATAGAGAGTTAATATACTGATAGGGATAGATCTCATCCACGAAACAAACCCAACAAAGTTATACAGCCATCACCTGAATTATTTCACGTGCCAGGGATGATCATGAAGAGAAGAACTCTGAGTGCACAGACGACAGCAAAACAAAAACTCGCTTTGCTATCAGTAGAGGATGAAAAGCCATTGCCCACATCTGCCTGTCACAGCACACTGAGCCCAGCAGAAGGACGCACGTGCACACACACAAGCTCCCTACTATTTCAGTATGTAAATCAACCTTTCCAAAGGGTAACCATGAAGATGTGCTCCCTGCAGGAGAGTTATTTCATAACACTGTCCATGAATCATACTCCACAGCAACAGCATATATCAGCTATTAGACAAGATGGACATTACACCTGACCAGGACAGGAATTCCCACATAAGAGTTAACCACCATTAAGGGCTAATAGAAAGCACTCTGAATCATCTCTGGCATTAGGCTGAGTCTTTGGCAATCTACACAGACATTGATACGCAGCACAGAACAGCATCGGTAGCTCAAGCTACTTAATAAACATGTGGGATTGCCTGAGTGAGACATCTTAGTTTTTAATTCAGCCTTCCAACAGAATTTAACCCAGTAATACAACACATGGCCACAACTACAATTAGTTGTCTTGCATTAAACTGGTATGTTTCAAAAAGTAAACTACTTTTCTTTGAAGATGTAGAAAGGTAAGAGAGAAGGCAAAGAGAGTGGTAAGACCTTTCTCGCTTAAATATTGTGAAGATGAAGTTCACACAGCAGAGGTCTCTTCTAAGGGAATCTACTGTCAGAGCAAGTCCTTGGAAGCCTCTTCCACCACACTTCTCCTCGCAGAACAGGCTTAGACACCCTGATAAACCCCTCCTTTTTGTTAATACTCCGATACAAGAGCCAAAGATTGGAGGATAACAAAATTTCTTTTGAAAATTGTTTTTTAAGGAAAGAATTTCAGACACCAGTGAACGAACATAAAGATTTTGAGAATTGTCAAAACCTGTTCCATGCTCCCCATGAGATTTTCAGCGTGACAGTTTGGCTAAGTCTTTTCGTGCAGTTGAGCGTCACCAGACAGGAGAGTCACAATCAAGTCACACATCTCCCTAGAATTTGTCATGAACAGCTGCAACTCTCCTCTTCCTGCAGCCAGTGCTTTGTCAGTGCTGCAGTAACCATCACCACTGCCCCGAAATGGTCAGCTCGGTCCTCACTGCCCCAACCACAGGACAGCTCGTGTAGCCTGTTTCAGAAGCCACCCATCACCTTGCAGAACTATGTGGTATCTGCAGTGTAAAGACAAAGATGATGCAGCCCTGAAAACCACCACTTTGGCTGACAATATGCTACCTGCTTGGAAGCTTCAAGGGGAAAGGAAAAGAGACTGCTGTCAGCCTTGAGTTGCTTCTAATTTCACTGAACGTTTTACTCAACTTGGATGTAATTGAGCTCATGCTTCCACAGCTTTCTGGATAAGCTTGGGGAAATGACTCCACATCAGAGACATATCACAAAAAAAATGTCAATGCTGTACCCACTTAAAAAATACTGTGATTTTGTCTGTCAGACGTTTAACATTAGTTCATCTTGTAGTACAAATATACATATGTATATATATGAGGTAATCCATATATGTCATCTATCTCAACAAATCCTCTTAGAAACATTCATTGAAAGCACTTCCCATTTATGTCTTTTTACTTCTTACCTCATAGATTTTGAACTATGGATTTTATATTCAGAGCCTTAAGAAAGTTAAGAACATTATCTTGACTCATCATGAACATACACAGACCCACACAAAAAGATTGATTTCTTGTTTCACATTTCCACAACTTTCTGTTAGTGAACTGAGGGACAGAGTAAGGGAACGAGATGTCAAAACTCCTCCTGTTAGCATAAGTGAAAAGTTTGGAGAGATTTAGAAGATCACTCCTGGTGGAACATTAGGACCTGTGGAATAACGAGGCTCTTCAACAAGCATTAGAATTGGTTGTTATCTGGTACAAAAAAAAAAAAAGGCACCACTGCACATTCTTCATATGCAAGAGCCCTGGCACCAAAAGAAGCAGGCTCCTTTATTCAGATCACTGACTAGACACCTTATGCAAAAGATTACTACAGTTCTCTGATCTGGTGCAGAAAAAATGCCCACAAGAAGCCATCAAGTTTCCAGGATTCTTCTTGAAGCTGTCCTTGTTGGCCATTGAGGCCACTGTCTCTCATTTAGGACAATCAGAAATATCCAGTGAATTGAAATCTAGTGAGTAGAAAAGGGTCTCAGAGAACTGTGAGCCTGCAGAAACTCCCTTTTCTAACAAACCAGGTTACCTGGTGTTCTTCTGTGATGGGAAAGAGTAGCTTGACCTGCACATGCATCTGTACACACATACAGAGAGTTCCCCACTGCTCTGGAGAAAGAACAGGCACCACCCACTGCCCTCAGCCTCCCAGGCACTGTACATCTTTGCTTTGACTTTCAGCATCCCTAACTCATCACTTCTGTTTGATAATCTTTCTTGCCTTACAACCTAGAAAAACTATCATGTCTCTTATTGGATTTGCTTATTCCTTAGGCTACAGACTTCTCATTCTCTACAAGTTTCTGCAATTTAGCTTTTCCAAACAGTAGTCTGTACTCCACTTACAGTGTGCATTTTAACCTCAAGCTTTATATCTGGGCTATTTTAGTGTAGTGCATTAAGTAATCAGGAAACTTACCTTAAGTTAGAAAAAGGCCTTCATTGCCTTCTATTCTTCACACACACACACACCCAACACTATTCAATGCACTCGAAAGTCATTTCCTCTGGGTCCAACAGAAGCACACACCATCCCCCTTAATCCAGGGCAGGAATCTCACACACCCACAGGGGCACACCCATGACCACGGATAAACTACATCACTCTTCCTTCTACATCACTCTTCCTCTTATTGCATTAAATTCCTCCTTTTTGTCAGGACATCTTACTAATCTGCTTTTGGACAGCACAAACAGAAAGCTCTCATTGCAGGACTGAGAACACAAACCCAGCAGAGTCTGCCTGTTTTCTCAAGGAAGTGACACAGTCTTCTGACTTGCTCGGTTGGTTGAAACTGGGCTTGCTTTTCAGAGGCATCTCAAATATATTCAAATATTATTTGAACCTGAACAATTGAGGTCTCTGCCTTTTTTACCTTAAGAAGTTTGAAGAATTGGCATTTACCCTGAACCAACGCAACATGCATTTGACAAGGTTATTAAAACAAGCTTCCTGCTCAGGCTTGAGCCTGTGCCCTCCAGTTTCCTTCTCCACCTCAATTTATCTTCCTCCAATTGAAACCACTGTTACAGCAGATGAGGTTTATCAAGTTTATCAAACGAAAACAGCAGCTCCTACATCCAAATGAACTCAAATGGAAGGCATTCATTTGCACACCACTCCTCTCCTTCCCGATTCAAGTAACTAATTTGGTAGGATGTTAGCTCCCCACTGTCTCACTTGGCAGGCTGGGACTACCCATCACTGAACTGGTTCAGAACCATCCAGCTGTATGTGTAAATGACTGCTGCTTTCATAGCCAATGCTTTCATTGCCTCTACAAATAACACATTTTTTCCAGCAGACTGCAGGAATGGCAGAACATAAAGCTCCTCAGGACCTACAGTCAATGCCACATCAGGACTTTAAAATTTAGGATTTAGGCTCCTCCACTATAACCCTTATACTTCCAGACAAAAGTAATGCTTCTACATAATGGTATGTAAAAACTCCTGCTTTCTTCTTGCAGCTCCCAACTAATCTGAGTTTTCCTTCTTCGGAGAGGCTTGATCAGATCAGATGCATTCTCCAGAGCACAGCTTGTGCAGGCGCCCGCCCGGACGGCGCTGAGTGCACACACAGACTTCTGCAGGCAAGAGAATCCCTGTGGAACACAATTCATTTTTGTGTGTTGGACATGTGCCAAACATTCCAAATTGACTCAGAAGAAGGAAATGACCCACTATCACCACCAGGTCAAGAAGGCATTTCAGTGCTGACTTTCCAGGTCACACAGCATTTGCTCAGCATTTTTCATCACTTCTCTGCAGCTCTGAATGCTGCTGACTAGCAAAGGCAGGGGTTGAAACTGCTATGCCAGGGCTTGTTCCAGCTTGGCAAATTCAATTAAGTACAGCAGAAAAAGTTCGTCTCTGATGGAGCCAAAGATTCTTTGGCTAAACTGAATCAACTAAATCAACTGCTGTTTCTACAAATGACAGTTCCACCATTTTTGTCCTCACTCTTCAGAAGTTTATCCCCTGCCACTCCTCGCTTTTCATCTTTTTTTTAAGGTGTAGAAAATACAAAGACTACACAAAAAAGATACTGAGGGTCATACACCTACCACTTCAATAAATTTGATAGCTCCAAAGCTGCAGTATATACACATTGCCAGAAACCTGGAGTCCACAAATGGACCATAAAGAACATGTTGGCTTCTCAAACTCAATACCCACTTTAGATATAATGCTAACACACCTACCTAGAAGTACTTGATGCAAATTTTTCTTAGACAAAACCCTTTCAATTTTTATCTGACCCTCTTAAGCTAATGACTGCACTTCTGTGAAGCTTGTTATGTCGCCCTGTATTTTAGTGAAAAAGAGTCAAGAAAGTCTCAGCTTTGGAAATTTTAAATTAACTGCAAGAAAATGATGGGCTTCCTCAAGCATCTTTCCAAGGGTCCCATATAGGTGTTAGGACTTGACACCGTGGCACTGCTGCACCTAAAAGGAGACAGAAGTTTTTTTGCTGCTTGAAAGGAGTTTAGAGGTAGCTGGATGGGCTCACTCCTGGGACATCTATTTGATGGTTGAACCATTGTCAACGTCTCCAAAGAAAATCACCAGCATCAGCTATCCAAAGCTGTCTAGATTACATGGCCGGACCTGGCAAGCCATTCCTTGGCAAACTATTTAAATTCCACAGAATGGCCAGATAGAGCACCTAGGGGCCTGAATCAGCTGAAGCAGCCTGTGTTTAGACTGCCTACTACGGATCAGCTCTCGTCTTCATAGAAGAGCTGGGTACCCCCTCATTCAAATTAATCCTATTGGCCAGGAATGCCACTTTTCTGGGCCTCAGGTCTTTATCAGTAGCGTTTTCCACCCTCCAGAGGAAAATTTGGCAGAGGGACAGGCTATCAGCTCCTGCAGCAGAAAGCTCAGTACAGAACCAGGCCACCACATCAAAGACACTCATTTCACTCCTTTAATTCCCTCAAAAAAAAAAAAATTTCCTCTTTCCACTGCTGCCTGCACAGTGCTGGCTCAGGCACAGTGCTGGGAGGAAAGCCAAGGCAGCGAAGCCAGCAAGCCCCCTCTCCCACATCAGCCCCCAGCACCACGCCGCTTGCCAGGGCAGGGAGCAAGTTTGGAGAACAGGTTAATTCCAGGAACAGACAGAAACACGGCACTTCTGCAACGAGAGCACGAGCCCCAGTGCAGCCTGCCAGCTTTCTGCCAGTGGCTGGCAAACACTGGTTTGCAGGAGAGTGACAAGATGCTCGGGATGTCTGCAGAGGCAGGCCTTGGGCCGCCGTGTTTGGGGGCAAGGGGAAGGTGCCAGTCTCCTTTGGCTGCCACCACAGTCTTAACACGACATTCAGCAGCAGCATATCAACTCACGTGTCACAACATGGCACTTTCAGCCCCATTTTCAGTGATGCTCCTGTGTACCTGCACAGCTACAGCAGCCACACCAGTCACGCCTCTCAATAAAAAAGAAAAACGCACCATAAGAGTGTTAGGAAGGAGTGCACCAGGAGAGTAATGGGCTAAACAAAGGGGCAGGACCAGACTGCAATCCAGGACCTCTTTCTTTATAGTGCTGGAGGTCCTGTTCATCTCCAGCCGTAAAGAAGAAAACTGCAGAGGCTTTACTCATTATTTTTGCTAAGTCCTGCAGCACAATGTCTTCGTGCCCTCCAGACCTGGATTGTGCAGCTCTGTGCTTCCTCCAGTAGTTATACATAGAAACAATCCATTAACCGTCAGGTTAACGCACAGAACATAAATAGACCGTATTTGTCAGCATGTCTAAGCCCTACAGGTCAGCTGGCCACTTTATTTAAGAGACTCTGCAGAGGACTCGCTGCAGGAAAGCAGGAATTTCTAGTCTGGATTATAGAGGCAGAGTATGATCAACTGTTTCTCTCTTGTTTTTAAGAGAGCACAAGACAAAACTTCAGCACAAGAGAAAAATCAAATGAAAGCTGAACATTATTTCTTCTCCAATCTGTGTCTTCCATGCTTACGTAGCAGAATAAAGGCAAACAACCCGAACACAGCCAGATGTAGCATTTCAGAGTTTGGGTGGGGGCTGAAGAAAAGAATAGAACCCACTCTGGGGATCGGTACATGCATTCTAAAACACAAATATTTTAGAAGATGTCAACATATCACTAATGTTATTTGGATGTTCAGCTTCCCTGAGAGAGAGCAAAAGGAGTCCTGCTATTAATAAACTGCGTTTAGTTTTGAAATTAAAAGCTCAAATATAAGGGCACAGCAGTTCTCAAGAAAAAGACCCCAACTTTTTCAGCATGCAAGCTGCATCACTTCTCCACAAAAACTTGCTTTTAGAAACAGATGGCAGCCTGCAAGACCTACAAATCCTTTGTCTGGAGTGGCAAACTAGGCCCTATTGCCCATCAAAGTCAACCGTCACATTGTGAAGCACTGACCCTAACAAATCCATTATGTTTCTTTCTACCACAATGCTAAACCAGACAAAATGAGTCAGACTTAATAGGAAAGGGTGAGGGATTTTAAATCCCTTTCCCCACCATCCTCGCAAAAATAATGACAAAGGGGAGAGTCTGCGTTGACCCTCCACTGACGAGCCCTGCCATGAGGGCTGCCCCCTTGGGCCAGGCTGCCCGAAAGAGGAGGCATTTGGGGTTGGAGCATTTATGTGGCGCAGTGCAATGGCTTTGGGATCAGCACGCTCTGTCAGTCAAACTACCCACACAGGCAAAAGTGAATATCCCGAGCAGGAAAGAAAGGCTCTTATGCTGGCTGAATAATTAGGTCTGATGTGCTTTGTAGTGTCTCAGCCCTCCCTTCCCAGCTCTGCTGAAGTGCTGTGCAGATACACAGCACAGAGATGGGGAAAGCTCTTCACAGGTACTGCAAGGAAGAGAATATAATGCTTTTTCGTGTCTGCCAGCTGAATCCAGGCAATGTGGAGAAACAGGAGCTCATATCAAAAAACTGCTGCCTTCAGTCAAGGGAGAAAACAACAGAGAAGCCTGCTGAGGTGGTGACGGACGAGGCGATGGTGTGGAAAGGATCGAAAAGCCTTTTCTCTGCTATGGCTATTTGGTGCATCTTGACACACAAAAGGAAACACCCATCACCGGTACTCTGAGCAGACACCTCCCAGCAAGGAATACTTTTATCAGAGAAAAGATCTCTCTCAATAGCAGTGGGTGCAGTTTATGAACAATTCAAATCTCTTCCATCTCACATATCTAAAAACAAGACGCAACAAAAAAGTCAGTGTCCTCAGAGCAACAGTTTGGTCTGATTCTTCACACCCTCATAAAAATTGCTCCCCATCCCCCTCCTTTACTGGTTTTCTTCAGCACAAAACAATCTCTCAAGGACATGGCAACAACGACACCGAAATTCAAAGCATTGAGATCAAACACATGAAGCTGACGCCCATTACGGCTAAATTATGTCACCTATCCAAAGGCTCAAGCTTATTATTTAAGACAATACAACAGTCATTAATCACAGCCATTGTGTATTGCTCAAAAGGCATCTAGAAAGCTAAAGAATACAACGGAGATTTATTATACTACAGTGCCAGATTTAATTACATGGTTTTCTCCTCAGCATCTCGCCACTTGTAGTTCACCACCTGTTTGCACCAGAGGATCCGAAATAAAGACGTGCTGGCCCTTGAGGCCAGGCACGCAAGAGAGGCTTGTGCTGTACTCTTCTGTGGCTGCTGTAGCAGAACAGACCGTTTTGGGGGACGCTGGCAGGCAAATCACTTGTGCAGAGCTATTGTTTTCCTTTTGAAGCTTTAAATTTCCAGTTTCTTTTCACATGTGTTCACATGCAGAAAAAGCACACCGTAGAGCCCATGAGCAAGGAGAAACCGGTCGCTGTCTTCTTCATAAAGCTGTAGCACAAAGATTCATGCCCTCACCACCACAACAATGTATTTAAGCAGTGTGTCTGTCTGCTGGCAGCCTTCTGAGTTTGCATTTTCTTCTATAAATATTTAATGTAGGAGAACTGTTCATGTTACCCACTTTGACCGAAGTGTTTTGACAGCCATGCTCACCACATGACAATGATGCTCTATTTAACACTGCAGCTGCAGACAGGAGGATTTGGTTTCAGTTTTATACAATATTGTGAAACTGATGACCTCCTACAAATAAACCAGTTAATACATTTTTAAGGAGTAGAATTTAAATGCATTAGCAAGACAATTGTCAGTAAGCCACTACAAGAAAGAAAAACAGAAATTTAATTCCTGAATGCAAAAGTCTGCTTAAATTTAACTGCAATTCCTTTCTTATTAAACCTATTCAGATGGTGAAAATTAAAGATAATCAAGCCTGCAAAGGCTAAGTAGCCTCCTGAAACTGTTTCTCTTAAAGCTAGAATAATTTCCAAACTTTCTGGACCACAAACTGTCATCAGCCCTCAGAGGCCTCCACACACTTTTACCAACCAGTTAATTGAACACACACAAAAGATGATGATGGCTCAGTGGATCACTTGGCTGGCCCCAAGGGAGGTTTGATCCCAGCCTCTCTAAAGTACAAAGACTCAGCATGGTCTAGCAACAGCTAACCAAGAGTCAGTCTCTTACATCTGAAGATCACAACATTTTTCAGGTAAAGAAAGTTCAGAGAAACAAAAGGGCCTAAGTAACCCAGTCAGTCAAACCCACACAAACAGCTCTGCTACTGTTAGTTATGCGGGAAGGCACTTTAATACTCTCACTTTAACACGGAATCACTTACGCACAGTTTGGAAAAAATATGTAATATAAGAAAGAGAAAGCAATGAGTCAGCAATGTTTATCCTTCCCCATATCCCCCAGCCCCAAGCGTCGTCTCGGTTACCCAGGGGCTCATTAACGCATCCATCTATTACAAGCTTGCTGGAAGCACGGAGCGGTGCCACTTTGGTGTGAGCAGATTAATCAAGCATGGATTGCCAACCTTCCACTGCAAGGCAATGCCATCTCCTTCTAGGCTATTTCAGCTGGCAGATTCAGCTGGATATTGTCATTTACTTCCAAGACAACTCATAAACGTGAAGTGATTAGCCATCCCTCGCAGCGCCTTTTACTGGAGTTACTCAAAATTTAATGCACTTAATACAGTTTTATGACTCCTAATGCATCATTAGCACTTTAATATATCAGACTACAGATCTTGGTTCTTAACAATATCATCAGAAAGGTCAGAATAGCATTTTAGAACAATAAAGCATGAAGATGAGCTGGTTTATTCTTGAATGTAGGAAGGAGGAAGATAAGGAAAGAAAAAGATAGTAAAGAACTCTCTTCCTCAGCATATTCTGCTTCTGTATCTCCCATTCAGTGCATTTTGAAAAAATACAGAAGTGTTTTTCCGTAGACAAATGTCTGGATGCAATAGTACCAACACAGTCAAGCTCCTACATCCTTTCACTGAGCTTGAGGAAGGACTTGGACCCTGCAAACAACCATCTCAGAACTGCTATTTATTGCCAAGCATAGCTTTGTTCCCACTGTCTGTTAGCACACTGTAAGAGCTGAGACTGAGCAAGAAAGATTAAGAATGATGGCATTAACACAGCTGCAGGGTTTCACAGGTATGGGTGAATAGCACTAGCAATTATGCAACAGGATGCCAGGAGAGAAATCGTGGTCCTCTCATCTGCAGCTCCTTTTGCTCACACAGGCCTGTTAGCTCCGATCTTCCTTCCTTCCTTCCCCCTTAGTACCAGGAGTTACCTTCACTCTCCGCCCCACCAGATGGGCAGGGGGCAATGCACGCTCTGCTCGGATCTCAGCTTGGGGCTCCAATTAGCCTGCCGGGATACCCGCGTGGAGGGGCCTCCCTTGCTTTAGAAAGTGCTGTTGCTTTTCCTGCAGTCTTTGTACTATTGGAAGGTTAATTAGGATCTCTGCTCTAGCTGCAGGGACTTCACAAAAAAAAAAAAACCCTTTCTTTTCCATTCCATCTCTGACAAAACTAAATTGATCTGTGTGCTCAGAAGTTGGTAGATAAGGATAAGATTGGTTTGAGGGGGTTGGTATTTTGACTTTTTTTTTTTAATGAAAAGGAAACAAATCTAATGTGATCATGTTATCAATCACTCAAGCTGAGTTTTGAGTGTGATAACACTACAGTATTAACAACACAGATGGTCCCCTGCTTAGCGTCAGCTTCCCTTTTGAGTTACTCAGTGCATCACAGGCAACACTGGGACACAGTCAGAAGTCATTGTCGCAAAATGCTGACAAAATATTAACCAATAAATGAAACCCAATACAGATTTTGAATTGCAAATAGCTTTCAGATCATTATCACCATCACATATGATCTATATTTTGGACACTCCACTGCGATGGCTACTCTGAGCAATTCTCTGGGACAGACCTAAATCTGTGCCTTTTCTCCCTGGCTCCTGGACAAATGGCTCTTCCAGCACTAGCACAGACCTGCAGGCGAGGAGCATGAATATATCCAGGCCCCCAGACAAGATGTTTTGTCATTCTTATTCCCGCCAAAAGCACAAGAGCTGAACTAATCAGGGCCCCGAGCTCCTGGGTCACAGCCAGGGCACCCGCGCCAGGGACCTCAGCTCTTTCTCACCTGCTGACAGGGACAAAGCAGGGCTGAGGGGTCTGAGCTCATTAAGGCAGAGTTTTCATGGGAAGTTCAGCCCACATTAAGCTAGAGGGAATTTTTTTTGGTTGTTTTTTTTTTTAACAGTGTGTTAGGCTGAGAAAATTTCAACAGGGTTCTTTCTTTCCCCACTCAACTCACCATCCTGTGAACAGCTCCAAGCAGAGAGAAAACAAAGACATGGGCATAGAAGTGACATTAAGTTATTACCCAGAACTGCTATAGTGAAAGTTAACATCTCCCATCACCATTCCCCTTCTGCTAAGTGCAACAGCAGACCACGGCTACAGCTGCCTCACCCTATGCAGATGTTCATATTTATACAGGAAAAAAGATTACTTAACAGCATTCCCTACACCAGGATTCTTTAATTCTTAGTCATTCCCCAATTTGAGATAGAAACACTAGACACATCCCTGCTTGAATTAAAAGAGTCAAACAACATCTGCTATCACACTCGCCAAAGCCAGAAAGAGTCAGCATATTTGCAAATATGTTGTAAGAGAAACGTATCTTGAACAGCATCATCTTGGGAAAAGGCTAAACACTTCATCCATCCACGCTGAATAGTTGCTATCCTGATCTCCAGAGATAAATGTTCTCCCTTAATAGATTCATAGCAATAGTAGTTACAGACAAAGGCTGACAACCCCAAAAGGGGTGCATTAAAGACACTGTAATACCATTCTTCCTGGCCTTGATATTCCTGCAGTGTTTACAAGGCACAATGTACAGCAGAATACATCCTTCACAGCTTTGCACACATCTACCACCAGTCATTTTTAAAAAGCATCTGGCAGTTTTCAAGCGTTGTGAATCATGATCAGCATTTAATCTCCATATCCTCACAAAATATTAGGGGGTTGGGTGTTTTCAGTGTTTTTGTTGGTTTTGTTTGGATTCTTTTGTTTTGTTGGGTTTTTTTAAACAAAAAAGTGGGGATTCTTCCTCAAATACTTGGTGCTGTGTATTTTCATATAGTTATACTGGAAGAATAAACAAAGTGAAAAGCACAACATCTACGTTACAAAAAAGTCCCATTCTAGAAACAGTGCAGCAGCCCTTTATCTCTTCCACACCAGCCAGCATCACAGCTGAGAGAAAGTCTGTGTTAACAGAACTGGTGTTTTGTTTTTAAGCATAAAATTGTTCGTCATTTTAATTCATGTCAGAGTATTGCACAGCATAAAACAAACAAGAATATCAAGTGGGAATGCTGATGGAAAAATAGTATTGTGTGAATAACTAACTCATCAGCAAATCCTCCCCTCCCTCAACAATGAAAAGCCAAATATTTATTCAATTGCATATTGCATTCTTTGCTCAAATACTTCATAATTTGAATTTAACACAACAAATCTGAATTCTCTTTCCTGAGCATCTCAGGGGAGACCAGAGGGCCCAGCAGAAGGTATTTACACCATCTGACTGGATTAATCTTGGCAGCAATCTGGAGAAAAAGCAGGAGAGGGGGGCTCTTAAACAAGTGATTTGGACCGTCCAGGCAGGCTCCAGGTCAGTGAGGACACGGGATTGTAGAACCTGTCAGAAACCTGAAGTCAGTGTAAGCAATACCTATTTGGACCATGACAGCAGCATCCTCTCCCAGCAGGCTCCAGCTGCATCCCAAACATCGGTCAGTCCAAAGCAGGCTGCCTGGCCCATCTGATCAATATTTCATTGAGGAATTACCAGATAAGCGAGTGCTGGGTTTCATCATTTCATTACGAAGAGCTCAGCCCTCTTGTCTTTCAGTCACAAGGGACCTGAAGCACCTCTGACACCTGGGCAGCCTCGTGTAAGGAGCAAAGGTGGTGATACTTGATTTTCCCATGTAACTCTAGTTCCTGCTACCACAGGTGACATGGCACCACACCACGTGCCACCGCATGCCAATCCACTTGTACATGAAAATAGCTCTGCATGGAAATGAGCAGAGGTTTATAGAGATGCTGAGGGGAAAATGCAAATTTATACAAATAATTTCAGTCATCCGTGAAAAGCAGCAGCCACTACACACCCATGACAGTTGAGCTTGGCTTTTTTTTTTTTGTTTAATCCTGTCATTGTTTACACAGAATGGTGGTTCAGATTAAGCCCCCTTACCCTTCCACATGTTCATCTTTAACATGACAAGAGAATACCAAGAAGGGGGTGGACAGAGGATTCTTCTGGCTTTTAGGCTGTGCAACTTAGCACTCACACAGATTCAAAGCAGGATTTGACTCCATATAAAGCTTGACATAAAGCTTGCTAGGTTTTTTTTAAGTGCTACTAGATCCTGGAATGATTATTGCAATTTGATTATTAAAATGACTGTAAGGTAAAGTCAAATTCATGCTCCAGGTTGAGAGGGGTGCTCACTCTACAAGAACGACATATTTAACATTGCCTCTGAACACAAACCAAGAACAGCTGACATGTTTGTATGAAATTGTGAAGGTTGCTCTCCAATGAGAGAACAAGTTTTCTTTACAGATCCACCAAAACCAGATCACTCACTCCAATATTATATTCTACTAAGAGTTAATTTTTGTCACTGGAAGCAGGTCACTGAGATCTGGCAAAGTCCTTCAAACCGCAGAGTATGTACTAGCATGGGAATACTCTTTCCATTTCACTCTTTAAGCATCTTCCTGGATGCTTTGATGTTATTTTTCATGGCTTGGGTAGGTATGGAGGTAGAAGCAAAACCTCACACCTCAAAGGAGAACGGCTTCACATTTTCAGCCAGGCACCTCCACCAAGCCTAGGACACCCTAATGAGAGAACTCGCAGCTGAGATAGAGTGATCAGACAGCTGAGTAAAAATTATCTTTGACTCCAAGCTAGAAGCACAAATGGAGCTGTTTATATTTTCATACTGGTAATGTAGCAGAAGTTTCTTCCAGCCATGCCTGTATCTGACACCTCAGCAGTCTGTCACACATTAGCCATCTCCCCAGTACGTTTCTTTTACTATGATGACCCATCACCATTTCTTCCCTAATTACTTTTGGGATTATCAATATGGCTAATGTGATCAAAACACCACAGTGAAGGCTTACTGTTTCCTGACCAAATTTTTTTTCCTCAATGCAATTTTTCCTACTGTATATATTTTTGCTATTTGCTGGCTAGGAGGTAGATAATGGAAAAAAAAAAAAGGGAAGAAAAAAAATATTGTGGGCTATTTACATTCATGAACTATATGTAGGTTCACATATTCCATACAGTTCCTCTCCATGCACAGCAGAGGTGGCTGAACAAGCTACTTGTAATGTTCTTTCCACATATGTCGGTGGTCCTGCTCGATCTCAAACAGCACCAGCCAAAGACCACAGCATTCACTGCATCAAAGTGCACGCACTGTTTGTTTTTTTCCCCTTCATTCACATTTCTCCTTGACTCCAGCCCTCATTGCAACAGACCAGAACTGCAGCAGGAGCAGTGTGCCAGCCACGTATCCAGCGCCAGCCCACGCAGAGGCTTTGCAGGCTGTACACTTGCCAGCATGTTTTAGGGACGAGCTGGCATTAAGGACAACTTGATTAGTCCACGACAAGCGGGTGAGAGAAGGCAGGCAAGAGAGCCCTGACACCCTTGCCCTGCTTGCTTATGTGCAGCTCAGCGTCTCCTGAAGCAGCTGATTTTGGAGTTATTCCTACGTGGAGCTCTGCATTGGCACAGGCGAGCTGTGGGAAGGGTGTCAGGGCACTGGCACAGCTCCTGCAGCACTGGGAAATGGCTCTGGCGAGGACATGGGAAAACAGCTGAGCAGAGAAATCAATACTACAGTCACGCACTGCCCTGAGCAATTCTGACATATTTATGGGTACTGCTCTTCCGTTTGCAGAGCGGTGGGTATTGCCCTCCCCCAGATGCCAAGATCCTCCAGCACCCTGGGGACCAGGGCGGAGGTAGACATTGACATGGGAGCCTCTCCCCTGGCAGCAGGGACCTTGACCTCAGGCTCACACCCACCATGTCCGTACCTTCCCCGCCGACACACAGCCATGCCGAGCCCAACCCGGCACTGCCGCGCTCCCTGGGATGTGCCACGTTTGTCTTTGAGAGCTCTGTGCCCCGGGCAGGTGGCTGCGGGCCCGGGGACCCTGTCTCTCCACAGCCACTGCACCACTAAGCCGCCAGGATGGGGCCAGCAGTGACTTCAGGCTGATGCGCAGGAACAAGATTAGGGCTGGATTTAGGTCGTTCTTATAAAGGACAGCAGCTCAGCCATTCTGCCTGGCATTGCTTTGATTACCACTGCAGTTTACACTGTGTGAAAGAAAAGGGCTACGTCCTGCAATATTAATGGAGCAGTTCCTGGGATTGTCACTGAAAAAGCCCCCTCACGTACACTGTCACCTTCTTCTTCTCTGCAGCCAAGCAGCCTCCAAGCGCCCAAGAGGCTTTAGTCTTTCTAAGCGCAAATCAAAACAGCAGCTTATCTGGCAAGCAAAGTACAAGAAATTCTCTTTGGTTTAGCATTAGTGAGTCAGTGCTATTGATAGGAATAATGATGTTTTTCCAACCCAATCAGTACCTTATTTTCAAAGGAATACAGTATAAAAAAACTTAGATGAAGGCAAATGTATAACAGAATCATCACACCAGGGCTGGGCGAGCATTTAAATCCAGCATTTCTCTGGCATATATACAGATAGAGAATGGAAGTGCTATTACTAAAACATAGCAATAAGTCACAGCCATCAGCAATTCCACAAATGGTCTGTCATCCAAGTGAGCAAGAGAGTTACTCCTTATTAAAGATTATTGTAACTGGAGATCATATTTGTCAATAATATTGACAGTTCTTTATAAAAAGCACTGTTTCCTTTGGCTGCAGAAGTCCTCCTATAGGAACTAAGTCTTTAATGCATAATTCAGATTTTTTTAAAAATAAAATTAAAATCTTTGTGGTATTACAATGGAATTCTGGTTTTCTCCAAAAGCAAAAAAAAAAAAAAACAGGTGACGAATGAACCAATACAGCAACTATCCATGCCACCACCTTTAAAGACGTAGAAGAGAGCAGAAACATTATTTCTGTTTCAGCATCCAATTTTGGTTTCCCAAAAGCAAGGATTCTCTCTGTACTCCTTTAACGAGAAAAGCAACACTTTATTTACGCAGAATAAGATTTGGTTTCACATGAACAAAATATTAACTTAGCTTAGATTTTTATCAAACAGGTTTCCTAAATGAATACACAGTATTTCACTACTATTATCACAGTTAATAAAAAATGGCAGTTACTTCAATAAGCCAGCTACTCCATCCAATCCCTAATCCATGAGACTTGGTTTTTCCAGCTATAAGGTCAGAAGATTTAGTACTGCATTTGAGGATCACGTCTTAAGGGGGGCTGGAGAAATGCTTGAATTCCATCCCTCCCACAAGCCCCGCAAAGATGAGAAATCCTAAGCAACCTACCTCAACTGCTTCTGAGGAGCAAGTCAAGTTTTGTTGACTTGAACAGCATAAGCCACCTCAGCCTCTACTTGCACCATTCTCATCCACCTGGACAATCCCTCCAAAAATGCTTTGTGCAAATCTGGACTGTACTTAAAAATGAAAAGCAAAACTTCTGCTTTTCATTTGAGTCAATTGAGTAAGTCATGAACAGGAATCGCAACTGTTCAGATATTCCTCGGTAAAGGGAAACTTCTCGGTCTATTTCCAGCAAACTAGGAAAAAATCCAATTGCCTATTTTCAGAAAAGCCATGCACACAAGAAGTTGTATCGCTGTAGTAATGCCACCAAGTTTCCTGGCAGTGCACTTCGCGCACAGACTTGGCACGGAGGCAGCGCGAAGGAGAACGGCGCGGGCGGTGGGGAGGCGCTGCAAGGCGTGAGCGCGCAGGTGCCAAGCACGCACAAGGACGAAAAAGTCTTTTAGCTTTCTAAAAATAAGAGCCTACTAGATAAGAAGCACAGTTAGCCAGACTGCAGCATGCCCTGTTTGGATTGCAACATTTCATTGATGGGAAATTAATTACCAGTATCTGGATATTTGTAGGGAAACAGCATGAGGTAGAAGAAATGCGCATTTTCCCCAAGACATTCAACATTTTCAGTGAGCATGACGAGTATCCACTCTCTGCTTTGCTGGCCATTAAAATAAAGGATTTGATCTTAAAAGCAGAGTAATGAAGCTCTCTACAGGTTTCACGTATACATTGAATGGGACAGCAAGACATTGAATCTTTACACAATGGCCAAAACTAGACAGTGTAAAATATGTTTGCTAGACAAGACACCATAACTAGAATGTCTCCTTATCATAACCACAGTCTTGAGGTAATATTTACAGTTCATGTGTGGAAAAAACCCTATAAAAATCCTATCAATCTTTTCACACAGCAACCAGGCTACCACAACTCCACCAATATCCACGTTCTAAGACAGAGAAGGCACCATCCAACATGGTCCTTCAAGCCCCAGTTCCCGTGCTGGTTTACTGCACCTACTCTTCCTCCGAACTGCACCCTCAGTGGAGACCAATCCTTTCACTTCAGAAAAAAACACCCATCCCTAATTCTCTCCCTACTTTCCTCCAGAGCACTAAATTTCTTCCCCAATAAAATATATTTCATTTTCTTTTTAATTGAGTCATATGTATTCCGGATTTCTCTAAATTGTAGTTTGTGACACTCCAACAAGATACTACAAATTTTAACATGCTCCCCAAGCAAATGGTAAAAGCTGCTACAGCCAGAAAACCTTGTGCTCTGCACATATAGTTCATACTATATATGAACATGAAGTTCAAGTAGTATGACAAAACATATGATAGAAACAATTTAACGAACAATTAGGTCTTTCTGGTAAATGCAATGTTAAATATGTACTATAACAAATTCATTTAAGCACACATGCAATTCCAAGGCTGATAGTCTCAAAATGGCTTTACCTGAAAGAAGCAGGCATGAAGAGGAAAGCGAACTGAAATATATTTTCCATTACCCACAAACATGACAGAAAAGCTCCCTTCACCCTACTTCAGTGGAGTTCAACAGGGCATTGAAACCAATTCTGAAATTTTCATGCTTTTCAAGCTATTTCACATCAAATACCCTGCTTTTCTTTTATGACCTCTCCAACTATTAAATGCCAAGAAATCCTTAGATAGTTTCCTTTCCTCCCTCAAGTCCCTGGAAAGAGCCTGGAAAAAAAAAAAAGGGTGGTTTTTTTCCCTCCACCCTTGAGTGAGAGCTTTGTGATAAGGGCCACAAGTGTTTTGACAACATCATAATCTATACAATTTTGTTGTGTGCTTGGATACACTACCAAGTTAAGCAACATGTAAACAGCTTTTAGCTGTTCAAAATTAGTTCACTTAAAAACCCCAAATCAGCCATCTGAAAAGCCAGCTGCGGAGCAAGTCACCACAAAAAAAAATAAAAAACCAAACCAGAAAACATCGTACATGCAAAAGACAAAAAAAATAATCTAAGCAAAATGAGCCCTTTGCTTGGTGGAAAATTCTCGTCTACCAAACTTATTTTAAGCCCTTAGCGTCCATCCAGTGGAACAAGAACCATAAAACAAAATACTCTTCCCTAAAAGCACATCAAAATGTTATGCAACTATAAATGTTGATTTTATTTCATTTTCTGAACAGACCTATCAACACTACAAGAAGAATTAGAAAAACAGTTCTTTGCCCTGCTTTCAAAGTAACACTGAAACATTACACTTCATGCCTGATGCAGTAGATGAGGATTTTTGGGTGCCTTTTTTTTGTTTTTAATTGAAGAGAGTTTTTATGGGAAGAGATTTGGGGCTTAAGCCACGGGCAAGGAAAGCCTCCATACAGGGGAGAGTCCCGGGCTGTCCCCAGCACAGGCAGGGCACAGGTCAGGGAGCTCCAGATGACGCCCGAGCTGACTCACAGGCAGCTCCTTAGCACACCATGTACCACGGCGAGCTGCCTGTGTCTCAGCAGATCACCACCGAGCCCATCCGAAAGCTGAAAATCCCTCGAGGATTTTCTAACTCCTGCTTCTCTGTTCACAGGAGAGGCCCTGGGGCCTCCAGAGCGGCAGCAGAGCTCCTCTTGTCCCTTCCCCTGCTCCTTTGCTCAGCCCCAGGGCGGCTCTGTCAGTCACACCTGGGGTGAGCACGGCGCTTTGTGAACACCGGCTGCCAAGGGATTCACGGGTTTGGAGATAAGCACGTTCTTGATTACTTTTTTTTGCTAAACTGGGGATGATCTGTGCAGCAGCTTAAGTCACAGCAAGTTTTCATTGATGCCTTGTGACTTACCTCAACAAGCTCTCTAAGCACAAGGACAGCAAGATGTAGCTATCACAGCTACGTAATACCGAAAGAATAGGATCATTTATTTCTACAAAGAGTTTTAAGAACATTTTTAGAAAGAATAGCCATTTGTGGGTTTCCTGTGATACAAGAGACTTTCTGTGCCCTGAAGCATCTTTCTCCCCACCCATTCTGACAATGAATTCAGTCCTAGTAGCTTGGTTTCAAAAACCTGTAACATAGATTTCTAGATGGGTTCTCACTACTGCCTGCCTACAGAGGCATTAGTACTCCCCAAGCTCTAAGAGAAATGTTTTCTCAGCTACATCTCAAACCAGAGTTAATTTTTCCACGGCTGCATTATATTTGTGGCTCACAGCACTCCCTGTTCCTCCCCAGCATTTCCCACTGCTGAGCTCCCAGCTGATAGCAGAAAGCTCCTGTCACGAGTCCCTAAAAATATAACATTGCTCAGTGGCAATATTAAGTCCCATCATATTTCTGTTACTCCACTTCTTCCTCTATCACATCCTAACCCTCCTAAGGTATCAAGAATGCCTCCTGAATTGGCATTACCAAAAATGTTTTTATGTCCAAACCATATTGCTGGACCTTGCCTACTTTAAACCAGTTACAAAGACATTGCTTCAAAAATCACTACTTTTGGTAATTTCTCTTTGAAATTATTCACAGCTGCACTGTATTTTGTAAATGGGTATATCCTAGATGTGCCAAAATGACTTTCTTTTGCTGAAAAATGAAGAGGGAGATTCCTTTAGCTTTGAAATCTGCTTAGTGTTGCTGGAGCAGCTCAGCTAGACCTACTGAGTGACCATGGAGGATGAGCCCTGTAGTCGAGGCACTACATTGCACAAACCCCCCACACTCAGGCTGTCCCTGAGCAGCGCTCCCTGAGAACACACCTGTGCACCTCACTGGGAAATGGTGCAAAAATCAGCAAAAGACAACTTGGAAAGTCTGGGTACATCCGGGAAGGCACAGCCTACCAGCCAACACAGCTTTAAAAATAGTTTCTTTTCAGATAGAAGAGTTGGAGATGACTCAAAGTTTAGGTAGCTGAAACCCCAATAGGTCATATCATGCAAATCAAACCCTGCACACCATCAGCAGGGAGGTGGCTCACGAGTTAGGAGTTTTCTACTAAAAGCAGCAGAACTGAAAACGACTGTGGTCACTAGTACATGTGACAAAACAAAGAGATGAAAAGTACATTTGGCTAATGCTTCAACTTGGAGATCCCAGTGTGTGCTCACTGCCAAGGGTACAGACTTAGTTACCCTGCTTTAAGATAAGGTAACTTGGAAAGTCGTTCCCTGGAAAGATATGTGCATCCACCCCTTTTACAAGTGACAAAAACATGAACTTCAACCAGCGTACATTGATCAGTGATAAAGATCATGATGTCTTTCTCTTACACAACCAGAAGGCAAGGTACTTCCTGATGCAATAGCTGCGGAAACCTCACTAGGATCCCATCCCCAGGATCCTATTGCCAGGCAGAGGTGCTCACCGTGACAGCTACAGCTGCCTTCAACTTCAGCCACGCACAGCTCCTTCGCCTGCAGTGTGAACGCACGGGAATGGGCAAACACTGGCACTCAAGCACTTCCAAACTTGTAACTCCATGAGGAAACACTTTTAGCTTCCATGCAATTAAGCCCTGTTATTAAGCCTGAAGTTGATAAAATTTTATATGTAAAAACCTGACTTAAATAGTTCCTTTCATATAAACAAAAGTGACATTGAGGAAGAACTGCTGCCTTATGCCAACGTAATCAGCCCATATCCAGTCATGAACCCACCAAAAATGAACATTTTAGAAAATGTGATAGATCCTACAGCAATAGTTTCGTTCCTTTTATTCTATAACCTTTTTGGGGTGGAGAGGGAAGGAAGGATGCAGTAAGACTCTTTCTGAATAGACATAAGATATGAATAAACCAGTATAATAAAGATGCGATTCCACTAATTTATTCAGTTCTTCCCAGATCCCTCCCCCTCCTTTCCAGTGCAGATACTGAAGAAAATGCATCTGCCCCGGCAGAAAGCTCGGTCATTCGGCTCCCTCCCATTCCGTAAGCCTGGGGTCCCTTCTCCCGCCAGTCACACCCCGCTGGCCGCAGCCGGGCCGCTGCGCCCACCCGCCGGGGGCTGCCTGTCCCAGCCACCATCAGGGACCCGGGCCAGCAGCGGGTCAGCGGAGCCCGGCCTGCGGGGGACGGCGCATCACAGCGGGCAAACGCCCCCCGCCGCCTGGCGGGAGCTGCCCTCGGGGGGATGCTCCAACAGCCCCTCCGGAGGATGCTTTATCCTTCAAAGTGGCTCCCTCCCTGCGGCTCCCACCGGCGCGGCGACCCCTCCTCCTCCCCTCCTCGCCCCCTCCTCGGGGGGAGCAGACATTTTGAGCCAGCGCATCCCAAACGCCCGGCGAGCCGCAGCGGTGCGGGAGCGGGCGAGGCCTCCCGGCGGCGCCGCTCACCTGCCAGCTCGTCGGGCTCCAACCCGCTCTCCGCGTCGATGCCGCACAGCACGAAGTAGTGGGCGAAGCGGCAGGGCGCCGCGCCGGGCCCGGGGTTGCCGCTCCCGCTCATCCCGGCGGCGGCTCCGGCGGGCGGCAGCGGGCGGCCCCGCTGTCAGCTGAGCGGGGCGGAGACGGGCGGGACACGTCGCTCTGCCGGACCGCCCCCGCGGGGCATTTAAACCCCGGGTGTCCGCCCCCGCCCCGCGCCTTGGCCGGGCATTCCCGGCGTGTCGGGAGAGCCGCGGGCGGCTTTGTCACCCGTTGTATCTGCAGTGCTTGGGATACGCGATTAAAGCTTAAAGCTCCCCCGCCCCCGGCGTGTGAGCAGGAGAGGTTGGCTTTATTTAAACAAACCAGGAGACGGTGCCGCTTCCTATCGGGAATGTCTCTTCCCCCTCACCCCAGGAGGGAGCTCCCGGAGCCCCGCTGCCGGAGCGGGCCGAGCCCCGCCCGGCGCCCGGACTGCGCTGAGCGCTTCCTGCGGGAATCCTGCCGGGGGAAACGGCTTCTTCTCCTCCCCACCCGAATGTGGAAACAACAGCCACCACCCGCGGAGTATGGCTTTTGTGCGGTCTCCATCCCCGCTCAGTGACGGATGGCACCCGTACCACGTTACGGGAGAGCTATTACTTCGCCACCCGCGCTCCGTTTCAAAGCAAAAATCTAAAATGTTGCTTCTTTCCTAGTTTAAGAGTTACTAGCCATTCTGCAGCGTCCAGAAAGAAACCAGTGCTATTTTAGCCCCTCTGCTAGAATCCTTCTCATTAGGATCACCCGATGCCAAAGTACTGGCAGCTCCGTCCGGGAGCGGCACCTACTTTTAAAGGGGCAGAGATGATTCTTTTGAAGTTCTAATTTTTTCTTCTTCAAAGTGATGAGATTCCCTACATATGCCGATAATTCTGACATCTGGATGTCGTAAGGAGGTTGTTGGCAGAATTCAATATTTTCACTTTTATCCTTTTGTGTTTCATCTGTTTACTAGTCTTGGTCCATGCCGTCTATAATAATTACAGTCTCGTCATTCGCTTACTGTGGACTCCTATGACCCCTTTATTTTACCTCTTAGCAGTGTGAATCACATATGTTCTTTTTATAGTTTAAATTTGTCCTTGTTCAACAAGTGCCTTTGATAAGGAAATGCCTACAGGGAACCTGGTATTTCATCCAGCATGTGTCAATTTATGGAGGTACATGGAGTAACTGTTCTGACCCGGAAGCCACCTAGGTCAGCATCTCTCTCTCTTCATCCCTTCAAATTAACAAGTTTTATCCCCTTTTATTTCTTTGCTTCCTGTAGTGTTCTAGTGAAAGCAGACAAGAGCTAAACCAATTTTCTCCCTTCCCAACAACCCCAATCTCCAGTAAAAAAAAAATTTAAAAATAAATAATAATAATAAAAAGAACATGAATCCTCTCTCACAATCCCCAATTCTTGTAGTTGCAGCACTCAGTAACAACCTGAACCTTGCTAGAGCCACAGAGAAATTTTCAGTGAGACCAGTCATTTTCTCGACTTTGCACCAGAGCTAGGTTGTTTTATTTAGTTTGGTTTGTTTATTAACTTGTATGTATTTGCTTATTCAGCTTTAGGTCAGGTGATAAGAGCTTGACAAGCCAGTCTCTGACTCTCATTCAAAACCAGGTGCTCTTGTTGTAGGTATCTCTGGTTTCTGAGGCCCAGTGGCATGGGTGTCTCCAGGAACTCCGAGACAGAGGCTTCATCAGCCTCTCTAAAGGATGTATGAGTTAGGACCGCTTCTAAAAATAACCCGAAAATTGCCACAATGGTTCTGACCTTTCTACCTTAAGTAGCAGCTGGTTCTAGATTGCTTTGGTTTAGCTGTCTTCTGTACAGGACAGTACTTTTTGCTTGAATAAAGTTCAGTGCACAGACACCTCAATCTCAATAAAATCAGTAGTGCATATAGCATTAAACAAGAGGACAAAGCACAACACATGAGATTGGATGTATAAAATTAATAAACTCATTCTTCCTGGGTTGGCTGTGAAATGGAGCTCCCACGTCTATATGTACAGGTCCCACAGACACTTTTTTTGTGGGGGAATTTTGTGGGGGCAGTGATTTCTTCTAAGACAACTGATCTTCTGGGCACAAAAGTCATCCTGATGAGGCCACTCAGATTTTTTGCCAAGCAGTGCCAGCAGACCCAGCGTGCCTGGGCTCTGGTAAGCCGTATTATGTCCCTGGGCCTGGATTTTCTTACCTAAACTGCTCCATCCACGTTGTTCCAGTCTTTCCCTCCAAGCTGATCTAGCTTTGGATACTGCATGCTGCCTTTGGGTAACTCTTCACTCTCATGGGTTTTTTCCCCCCTCCATCCTGGCTCTCATCCCAAGGAATCAGTAACTTTTAAGAGATTTTAGCAGAATCTAGGCATTTTTGTTGTCTTTTCACCATCCAAACCCACCCTGCACTGATCACCAGTGCCTCCCTAAAAAGGCTGCCCTGCTTTCAATACTTCTGCTCTACTTGCAACATTGAGTGTTTAAATTTTACAGAAGCCACAGCAGGTCCATGAAGGTGCTGTGGAGCTTCTTGCAAGAGCGAGAGAAAAACAAAGATGACGCCTAAAAAGCATCACAAAGTGCTGCTCATACTCATTAATCAGCCAAATGCCATGGAAAAACATTTGTACAGTAGTGTCTAATAGGATTGTGCCATGAGGCACATCCAGGGTGATCAGAGATAACTGTGTGGGATTATGAGTATTTTTTCCTTTCACCAAGAAAGAGTGTTAAAATTCCACAAGGGACTTGGACGAGATGGATGTCCTCTATTCAAATCATATTAACAATAACCCCAGGGAGACAAGGTTTGTCCCTGGCGCAGCAGAGCACAAAGCGGTGTCAGAACTTCTTACATGCTCCTCCAAAGAACAGGGATAAGGTAGGACTGACAATTTCAGACTGGGACAAGCACAAAAAACTTACTGGGATAGACCAGATCTGCCTGAGACCTTTCACTTTGATCTGCTCTCCCATGGCAGCAGCTTTGTCCTTTCACCAGCTGGATTGCCACTGGTAGAACAAAACCAGGGAAGGTTTTTTTGGCTTGGCAGAGTTCTTCCTTAGGTACTTGTATCTCTAGTTGCCATGAATATTTCTCTCAATGTCAGTTTGGTTCAGGTTTCCCTCTCAGTAACCTCTCAGTGAGTCTTTGTTCCTCAGAACCTGTTAGTTTAAACTGGGTCAAATGCTAACAAGCGTGTCAGCTCCCCCTGCCTTTAGGATCTGCCATAAAAGATCAGACCATCAAGCTCTTTGTCCTACTTCTGCGAGAAGCCAATGCCCAATGCTTCAGAGAGGTGGAAAAACCTGCTATTTAAAGGTTACATCCTTTCTCCTTGCTGTGACACTGTTGCTTCACTTTCTATTTTCTTCATCGTTCTTCCATGAATTGGAAATCATGCTGCTGTGATAGATTGCTCACTCCTCCACACAGCTCTACAGTTCCCTAAGATCTTTCACAAGCTGCCAAGCCACATTGATTTTTTCATTGAAAGCCTCTTCTGTTTTGCTGTAGTATCTATGGGGCCATGAGATCCTGTAGGGTGGAAGGAAGGAAAACCACTAAGATGCAATACGAACGTTTGTAATGCTCATAACATTTCAACTCTTGGCTGACTTTCAGTTGAGCAGTGTTGTCAGCTCCTATGTGAATAGTCACCTGAAAGAAATGGGATAAGGATGGCTTAAGGATGGACTGTAAGACCGAAATACAAGTTGTTCTGGCACAAAGTGCGCAAGAGTCTATAGCAGAAGTTGGAAAAACAACAACAGCAGCAGATTTTATAGAGAGGTTCATAAAGAATACAATTTTCATTCTCTGAGTTTATGCTAGAAGACTGCTTAGAGCATGGGAAAGGTGTTGGCTGCCTTAAGGTCTAAACCCAAATAAACCAGCTCAATAACCATAAGGCATAAAGCAAAGAACACTTCCTCCAGCACAATCCATTGTTGCTTAGAAAGCAGATACTGCAGGCACATATTCTAATATCTAATCAAATTATAATACCATTAAAGCAAGTAGCTCATCTTCTATACTTGCCTCATATCTATAAAGATTAAACGTGAATAAAAGCACATGGCTTTTCTCTGTCACACTGTGTAGTTATTATTCATACAGCAGACTTACAGATAAAGTAAAAGATGATTACTTTCCAGCATCTCTGCCATAGGACCTCTGAATCTTCGGTGATTTAAAATTTGAAGGTTTTAAATCTCTAATTACCTATTGTAGCCCATTGCATTTCATTAGTTTTACGTACATTCATCATACACATGCCCTTGCATTGCAAACACATATAGATGCTTTCCACTCTTATCTGCTTTCCGAGAGGATCCTTGAGGGAGAGGTATGAGGCAACTGAAATTATGCAATAGCTTATTGCGCTTTCTTCCCCCACTCCTTCCTGGGACTGGCGCTATGTTCCCGCTGTGTCCTTCACAAACAAATCTCCAGCCTTGTCTGCCTCTCCTGAGTGCATCCAGTTCACCATCAGCAAACAGATCCCAAAACATAGGCAGGGATGGAACTGTGTTGTCCGTTTTCATTCACATCATCATCATGCTGCAAGCCAGGCTTCTCAGCATGCAGCTCATCCCTCTGCTGAGGAGGCACCTCTGCTTCAGGGCTGGCCTCCTGTCTGGCCTTTCAAACCTCCCCCCAGCCTGAATCTGCCTCCTCAAGGGTTTGGTCTTGGAGGAGGGAAGTGGCAGCAACCCCCCAGGCAGATAGGGCACACAGACTTCAGACTTTGAACACTGCCTCAGAAACAACGTCTAGGCAAGTCCTGCGGTTGCCATGCCTGGTTTCTGGAGGTTTGTGTCCTTTGCCACTCCACTCTTTACTCTCCGTGTGTTCAGTGGCACAGTATGGCAAAAATCTGTGGTGATTCCTGCCATCTTCCTCCACTTCTGCCTGTGATTCCATACAGAGCTTGTGAGATGCACCTCCTGCTGCCAAGCAACCCATTAGGTGAGGGCTTGCTCCAGTCCCTCACTCCATGAAGTCGAGAGGGATCATATGTAACCATTGCCTTTCGTGAGGTTCAGTGCCAAGACCCTGGGGTCAAAGACCATATTTTGCTCAGAGTAAGGTACACTTTCTGCTCTTTGGATGTAGAAGACACACAGACTGTTCCCATTGCTACTGAGATAAAACCTCATCAGCAAAGTACACTGCTTAGATAAATCACTAGCATGTCATGCACTAATGGAGGTGTTGTGCTGGGACCATCCAGCTAAATCACTGGCACAGAGATTTCCATCTGTCTCTGACAGCATCACTCACTCGCTGCATGACCTTGGCCAAATCTCTTGTAACCTGACTTGCAGAAGAACCAGACACCCTTTTGCAAATCAGGTCAGTGTAGCCCCTGTGTTTCAACTGCCCTGAGGAAAAGAAAGCAAACGCTGCCTGAACATCTGCCAGGCACAAAGCTCTATTGTTCCCCAGGCCAGCCCCGATGGCGTTGCACCAGGAGGCAGATGCACCTCTACACGGGCAGCAGCCCCGACGCCGAGTCCCTCCAGCGTCCCAACACCATGGTCTGCTGACAGATGCCTTTCACACCAGGCCTGAGAGGAGGCAGGCATTCACTGAGGACAGCAAACCTCTGTTCTTCATTTCAAATTAATTTCTGCTCTCTGCTGAAGGTGTTTGTTTCCCTGCCTCTAAACTCCAATTCCTCTGTTTTCAGTGCTCCAGGACCCCAGTACCTTACAAACTGTCTTCTTGGGAAAGACCTGAGAAGATAGAAGAGTCTTTCAATATAATACACACGAGGAAAAGGCTGTAGGCTTCTTTTTAAAGCACTAGACCTTCAAAGGCACATATTGTGGCAAGGAGAAAGACATGAGGGGATCCTGGCAAGCTGCTTGGACCACATGCCCACAGCAATATTGTCTACAGTGGCAGGGGTTCAGGCACAGCTGTGTCAGTGGTCTGTGCTCCCAGTTAGATGATCTCTGGTGCTGGGAAAGCTTCCAGGGAAGATGCATTCAAGCTGTCACATCTACCTGAGTAACAGCATTGAGTTCAATGCCTAGTCACAAATATTGCCTGCCTTTATCTCAGTTACCAAAAATCAGGTAGTCCCATGTCTGCCAATACCAGTGGAAGTGTGAACGAACCCCACAGTTTCAAGCGCTCTGGACAAAGTCTGTCCACGACCAGCAGGTAATCTCTTTGTCAAAATGCCTTTGGCCTTATTACAAATGTAATTAGAGTCTGATTCCAACTTCCCTTTGAAGCCTCATTCAGTAAGAAGTGCCAGACACCCTGCATCTACATTACAATGCATCCTAGCACACTTGAAAGCCCAAGGGCATCCTAAAGAAATCCAAAGCCATCGAATCTGTAGCCAGTATACAACATGCAATCAAGGACGGATGAAAAGTATTTCCTGCAATGAATATGCATTGTGAATTGCTATGTCATTTAGCAAGGACTGTCTTTGCTCTGTACTCTGTGTTCACATCATTGCAGTGATGCTATGTTATGAATCTAGAAGCAGTTCATACTAATCAAGGGTCTGTTTCAATTCCCTTACTAGTGCTTTCAGCAAAAATCTAAACCTTTACATCCACGGGTTCAGCCATACCTTTCTGCCACTTATTCCTCATGCCCAAGAACAACACATCTCCTTGCTGCTTAGGAGAGTTACTGCTGACAGCAGCTACACTGCAGCTTTTCTGTGATGGCTGACTGTGCTCGCGCTTTACTGGAAATCAGCTCCGAGCTCACACAGAGGAGCTCAACCAGAAGGACAGAGATCAAAGCAGTTTGCTTCTCCTTGAAGATCGTGTTTCTTAGTGACTTCCTTGCAAAGCAATAGTCACAACTTATTTAAGCCCGGATCCATGCTGAGCAATTCCAGCAGTTCCCATCAAGCACATCCTTTGGGGGTGGGAGCATTTGACACTGTCTAATGTGGCAATGGGCTAGCTCAGTACCTCCCTCCAGGCTAAAATTCAACTGTTACTAGGAAAACCCAGTAAAAAGTATTTTCCCAGCTAAATCAGAGCCATTCCTGGTGCTCAACACTGGCCGGCAGGGATGACGGCAAGAGATGATCAGTAACCTTTGGTGCCAGGCACTGCCAGAGTATCTGGCAGCTCCAACTCTGATGTCAGCCCATGGGTGACAGTGAAGGGACCCAAAAACATAACCTTGGGATGGCCAGGGGGAGAGGGATGGCTTGCTGGGGGTCCATGAATGGGCTGGGCAGGACTGTGGGGAGCTAGAGACCAGCCCTGCAGTCCGTTGCTTGGGCAGGGACTGACAGCCCCAGAGGTGCTGAAATAGGGTCCCGCGCTGTGGGCAGGATGTGGGGAGAGCCAGGGCCAGGGTGACCCATTAGTGCCTTCAAGGCCCTGACACTCAGCACAGGCAGCTGAGATGTGCCGATTTCAGTGGTGGAAGTGCTTACCATCTTGTCTGGAAGATAACAGAGCCTGTATGCTTCATTATTCTTGGAGCATTTATTCAGATTGAGGATTAGTTCACCTGCAGGTGCTCCTGTCCTGGCTCCCCCAGCACCAGTTCATGGTGCCACAGCTGAAGAGGGTCACAGTGACACTGCTGTCACAGCGACGGAGCTTTAGGGTCACAGTGACACTGCTGCTTCCACTCGATGCAGCTGCTTGCACTGAAGCTTGACACCTCAGCTGATAAAACCCAAGATGTGAGATCTCACAGCACAAGGCTGGGGGTTCTCAGGCTCCCTTTGCTCTTAGGAGCCCTGGGAGCTGTGACAAGGAGGTGTCTCCCCGTGTAGCCTTGCAGGTAACAGGTCCGGCTGGAAGCAAGCCTGCTCCCAGCAAGCCATTTGGGTGTCACTGCACCATGTCCTCTGCTGCAGGGAAAGGAATTGCAGTGTACTGCCCACACGCCGAACTTGGAGAAGCTTGAAATACACAAAGACATTATATACGGGCTAATGTCAGCTTGAGTTGTTTTGCAAACCAACCCTATAGAATCGTTTAGACTGGAAAAGACCTTTGAAATCCTCGAGCCCGACTATTCATCTATTCACAAGTGTGTTTGAAATCTATTGATGCAAAAGTGACAGAGTTGCCTGTATCCTAAAGGAGAGGTATGCCAAACACTCCATTTTAGAGGATATACTGCATAAGTATGAATGGGAAAGCCACTGGAGCTAATGTTTTGTAGGATATCAATGAAAATTGAGAGGAGTTTCAAAGACTAAGTTTTTTCAGCCCCTTATGACCTTTCCGTGCCTCCACGTGCATAAACAGTAGCTATTCTGTCCCTGGTCACATCAAACTTCAGTTTCACCCTGTTCATCATGTGAGGGAGCTGGCTGGTGTTGCAGGGGATTTTTGTGTCCATTCCTTTCCTTGCAGTGGTATCAATCGTTTTCCACATCCTCTGGATATTAATGCAAAATAATGAATAGCACAGGTCCTGACATAGCGTGACCCTGACTCACAACTAAGTTGCTTGAGGACTGTGACACCCTCCCAAAATACAATAGCAAACATCAACCAAAAGAGGAAGCCTATTGTGTCAGGTCCTTGGCAAAGGGCTTTCTCTAGATGCTCTAGAGAGTAAGCACCACCTGTCTATTTGTCTGTCTCAGATCTCCACTGTTTCCCCTGTTCCCAGGTCCAAATTTTTGGCAGACTACCATGTGGAAGGTGAAAGGGAGACTTCTGCTGGTGCCAGGCTCTGAACACCAGTGGAAAACGAAAAGCTTTGAATTTCAAAGGCAAACCAGCTGCTGTGAACTGATGCAGCTCCTTGAAAACCTGATTTGCTTACCTTATCACTAGGCACCAATGGCTGTTAACATGATCCTTAAAACCAGATGACCAAAGGTTCTATGGCTTCAGGATTTGTTTCTGAAACAAGCTGGATTAATTACTCTACCTGGAGAAAAGAGAAGAAATTAGTCAGAAGAAGAATTAGTCAAAGACGAGTTACAAGTTTAAACACACCAGTGACTCCAGCCTACTCGGCAAGAAACAGAGCCAAGCTTAGGAAGCATCCCTTGCATTAGGGCCCCAGCTGGTGGTCAGGAGCTCATGCTCCAGACTACATGTTGGCTTAGCTCTTGTCTTTGACACTGTTTCTGCCTGTCTGGGAAAAGCTAAGGACTAATAAATACACCGAAATCAGGAGATTTGCATTTCGCCCTTCGTACATCACACGTGGAGGGAATGTGGGACAAAGCCACAGGGAAGGCAGATGGGATGGGTTTTACTGTCCCAGGAAGTCAGGAGGGATGAGGTCACGAAGAGTGTCTTTGTGTCATTCAGGAAGACTTAGACAACTACCTGTTTTCTGGAGACCAGAGCAGACACACTCCATGGTGCCCAAGCAGCCTTTTTCCCTGGCTGCCCATATTCACTCACCTTCCATCATCTTTTAGGGCTTTGCAGGAACACCCACACAAAAGCCACCAAAACCAATGATAAAAACCCCAAAAAGTTAAATGCTCTGATGCCAGGCATGACCATTACTCAGCTGATTGTCACAAAATATTGCTGGGACCTGAAACTGAGGAGCCCAAGGGTCATTACTGCAAGAGATACACGAGATCCAAAGTCCCACTAGCTCAAGGAGACTTCAACTGTTCAAAAACAGGGCTTGAAAATATGAACCCTCTAGTTTTAAGAGAAAAACAAGTATCCAAAAATACACCCAAGAGAGGCACAAGCCACCTGACTCTGTGCATCTTTCCAATCTTCATTCATGCTATAAAAATACTCTTGTGTCTGACTGCACATGAATAAATCCAGCCAGTTAATGCCAAGAAAATTTTAATCACAGACATGGACAAAAGACAAAATCAAGAATGAGCTCAGAGATAATAGTTTTCAACTTCTCGCTCTTAGCATCAAGGGTCTTACAGAGGAGAGATTTTCTATGCCAGAAAACCTGAATCCACAGTGATGCCTTAGGTTTTAACATTTATGTTTTTCAAATTCTGTATCGCCTAGTGTGTAACTCTGAAGTTTCATGTAGCACAAGGATCAGATTAATACAGTTTCTCCTCACTTCATCACCCCACCTCCACTCTGAAAAACAGCTGTACCTTACAAATTTCCCTTCTTACCTCCACTGCTAGAAGGTACTTGATGCCTTCATCTCTGCCAGCTGCTGCCCCTTCCTGCTCCTAACCTAATGCAGCTGGCAAGGCAGTGGGGAAAGGCAATCCTTCGAGAAGCACATGTAGTGCTTTCAAGACACATCACAGGTAACGTGATTGTTGTTATGTTGCAATGTCTATTCTTCAAGATGTCTGCAAAAGATGTGCTGTTATTCTGAAACTGGATTGTAGCTGAAGGCATGACAGAATAACTGAATTGCCTCTCCCTTACCTAGCCAGAGCTCTCAGCTTCAATTTTACCTTAGCTACTTGCACCAGCTACATTCTGATAATGATTTGCTTCCACAGCCTCTGTGCAGCCACAAATTCATCCTGATGTACAAAAACCCTGACTGCTCATACTGAGTTGCTGGAATGCTTTTTACAACTCCACAGCATCGTGAATCCATCCATTGTCCCCTTGGTGAATTTCCACCGAGGTCTTTTCACCACAGCAAACTGGAGCTAGCTGGCCTTGTCACCTGTACCAGCTGGAAGAGGAAGAGTGACCTGGGGAGAGCAGCTGGCTGCTGAACCACTGGCCTGCCTTTCTTCGAGTTTAACCTTTATATCTGTGAAGGTTCATGAGTTGTGGGCTTGCTAATGTGAAGGTAGCTCCTCTCTGCCTTGCCCTCCTCTCTGTCCTTGGGCAGCTCCATTTCTTTGTTATTAATTGGCTTCAACAAGGTTTCCCCAGACACTTGGGCGGTTGTATCATCAGCCAGTAATCCCCTAATTTCCTTGGACACACGGGTGTCCCTTGTGTACTACTCTACAACTGCATTTTGCAAGTGTTGCACTCCTCCATGATACACCAAATCGATGTTATGTGGTGATCAAAGACGTCCTTGTCCTCAGAGCAAATTCCAGCACACTTCTGGTAGTTTGCATAGAATACCAGAAACTGTAGTAGAAATTCTTAAGATGTCACCATCTAAAGCAAAAAGCCTTCGGAAATTAAACTCTTTTACTCACGGACAACAGGCTTTGATCCTTTGCTGAAATAATCATCGCAAAACTTGTCCTGAAAGTCTAAGGGGTTCACCTAGACTCTCACAAGAGGCATGGCAGCTATCACTGCTGTCGGGGCTTTCTTATGTCATGCTAGGAATCTGTACAATCACAACTAATTATTTGTAGTTAAATGAGAAAAATTTCTGGTTTTAACATCCCTGCCACTGTTAGTGGGAAGCAAAGACTTTACCCCTCCTTTTTCACCTAAGAAATCTCTCAGCTGGAAGCAGCCAGACAACTTCTTTGAGAGGCTGGAACTAGATGATCTTTAAGGTCCCTTCCAACACAAGCCGCTCTGTGATTTTATGATTCTATCCTTTTTAACTGCCTTTAAAAGTGGGATGTTAGTCTGTATTAGACAGCAGCAACTTCACTGAGGTTCACATAGCTACTGAATAAAATCATATATCAGAAGTTCAGAAAAACTAGATCTGAGAAGATACTTGTTAAAATATCAATCAAAGACGCTGGAGATCCAAGTGTAAAAGCTTCCCGGAGAACCATGTCAGGTATAAAATAAAATGTGCAAGGTAGAGTTATATCATCACCTGTCAGCATCCTGGTACATCTTACATGGCATCCTGAGCTGATGTTGATAATGTTTTCTCTGTTACATTACTGAGTTCTTTATTCCTAGCATGGTGGTGAGTATCTAGAGGGCACAAACCCCCATGTTTTATTCACAATTTATATTTCACAAAAAATTGCATGTTTTAGTCACAGTTTTGGGTGTTACAAGTGTTTTCAATGTCTCCCTTCTTGGAGAGGACCAGCAAGAGCTGCTGAAAGACCTTTGAAACTTCACAGTTCCCCTAAGGGCTCCAAGAAATAATGTCCTTCCTTGAGCTTAAACCACGAAGGTCCACCTTTACACAATTCGAGGTATCATTTCTAAAAACACTGAGTGTGGGTCCTGCCTCAGAAGAGTAAAAGGCATGCAAATATCCCTGTAGTTTAACACGTTTGTGAATTTCAGGCTCCTTCGCGTGGCAGGAGGACACCAGCTTCTCTCTGGGTCCTGGTCACTCTGCAGCCCAGCATGGAGGGGTCACCTCTCGTGAGACTGCGGATCACCCGCATTTAAAGAAGAGATCCTGGTTTACAAGCAGCTTTCCGACCCTGGAGAGTACATTTTAATTGTAACAAGCTAGCAGATCACTAGATGGCCTCGTAACCTCAGAGATTTGGACAGACCCAGGCTTGGGGGTTTAAACCCCTGGCGCCCCAAGTGCTGCAGAATCATCACCCCGGGCAATGCACAAGAGCCTTTTCGAAACGCAGCGCGAGAAATTTGGGACACTTCGTTCCACAGGGAAGCTAGAGAACCCCACATTTGTCACTCCTGTTAGAAGCTGCTTGTATTCCCTAAATCCCAGCAGACGGGACTGGAGATGGGGCAGAGACTAGGCGGGAGCTGTTGGAGAGTCGCAGGTATCTCGGAGGGAGGTGAGCCCGTTTGGGGGGATCTCTCTGTGAAGCTCAGAAACCGGGGAACTGGAGGGGATGCAGGTGGGTTTGGTTCCTTGTCCAGCACCAGTGGGTCACAGTCACTGCCACGTGAAAATGTGGCCACTTGGAGGCCTCGGAGGAAACACCAGTGTTTGTAGGTGTAGGTCTGTCGGATACTTACCTGCCACAGAGCTGTGCCCTCCCGAGGGACAGCAACAACACGGTGCTGTGAGGGAAGCCCCCTCCCTCCTGCCCACACCGCAGAGGGTCTGGGGAGGGAAGGGAAGGGATCTTTCGAGCAGCAGCGATATGAACGGGCCGGATGGAGCGCGTGGAACAGGAACATGCACAGGAGGAGGCAGAGCTCCCGCTTGCCCGAGGGGCAGAGCCGGCACTGGGCGCTCTCTCGGTGGCCGCTGCCTGCGGTAGCTGCTGCTGTCTCCAAGAGGCTGGAGAGCTTTCCCTGGCCCACACCGGATTGACAGCACCCTTGATCTGATGTGCAAGGGGGAAAAAAACCCCCTTATTTTCCCTGCTGTCTGATTCGGACGTGTGTTATCACTCCTTTTCGCGCGTGAATTTTTATCAACGCTTTTAAACACAAGGCTAGTTCACACTGACGCAAGTCTTTTAGAAAAGCCTTTCAAATGCATTAGGAGGGGAGCAAGCACACGGCACCGAGCAGGGGACCGGATTCGGAGCGGGGCAGGCGCTGAAGGACAGGAAAGAGAACCGGCCCGAGCACCAGCGGAGGCCTCGGCAGAGCTACCGGCGGGGCCGGGCGCTCCGGCGCTGCCGCTTTAAGGGCGGGCGGGAGCGCGTCCGGGCCCGGCCCCGGGAGCGCGGCG